>JAODLD010000101.1:33582570-33607498 GCA_026781065.1 Mormyrops boulengeri | reverse complement strand
TGAGATAAAAGAAGAAGAATGTCCTGAAATGAGTTGAGGCCATGTATTCAGTAATTTGTATGCTCATGAACTACTGTATGCACTTCGTTCAAATGAGTGAAAACGGCCACCTACTGGCGGCACAGCGCTACTTTGCAAGACATTTAAGGTGGAACCGAAATCGCGAATAAGTAGTTGGTGAATAAGGAGCCAACTTCAGCCTCGTATGAAATACTCAGAATCTTGAGAACTTCTATTCCAGTTATTTAAAAATGGAGAATTGCATGCAATAATCACGCAGCGAACAAACATGTTAATCCAGATTTTTATAGGTTTCTTTTGGCTCGTTTTCTGATCCGCTCTAACCTGTATAGGTGAGCGTGATGTATGGCCGAGCTTATGATTGGCTGCGCTACTCAGGTAGCTGCACGTGAGGTAACGCTCGCGACTTCCCTTCCGTTCTAGCCCTTTGCGTTTGCTATAGTTGTATTTTGTGATCACAATTGGGAAGAAAGCGGCATATAGTCAAATGAAGAAAAGAGCTTCACATATAATAGTTTCAGACAGATGCGTTTTGTTCTCTTGTTTTGATCGGGGTTTTTAATCGGCTAACCGGTTTATTCAAATTCCTTGTTTGGAGACGTCTGGATATCATCAAACCAAGCTGCTTTAGAGCGAAACGTAAGTTATTTAAGGTGTATCGGGAGCTTTTCGTGACAAACGTCGAAAAGTGACTTTGATGAGGTGGGAATTCTTAGGTATCTATATTGTAAAATTATTTTCGGCTTTATTTAAAAAGGTCTAGTTATTTTACATAAAGTAAAAGCGAGAAGTATAAAAGATATAGGCGACTGTTTTAAAGTATTAGCAATTCTGTAATTTTCTTTGTGTAATACATTGTCTATCTTGAAAGGATGTTGGATTCGGATTTTCTAGTGATTATACACCTGGTCATGCTTGGTGAGTCCTTGTTTTGTATTTCGCACGTATCGTCTAGTTTCATTAAATGTACTGATAACGGCATCATTCGCTGTGATGCTGTGAATGTTAAAGCCATTGTTATACCCCTTGTTGTGGCCATAAGAATCGCGGTTTGTCTCTCGAAAACGTTTCCACTTTCAGTGTATTCAGTCATTTTGAAACTTTGCGATCTCTAACAGGTTTCTGGACATGTGAAGCTCAAGGTAATCTTCATTACCATTTTAATAGTTATTAGTCCGTTTTCGTGTTTAATGTGGTTTCCTGAATTAACGCATTTTTTTTCATAAAAATTTTAAGTGTGTGGTCAGCCTCCCATAACTACCAGGATTGTTGGAGGAACTAATGCACTGGACGGTGCTTGGCCATGGCAAGTAGATATTCAGACCACCACGGATGGTCACATTTGTGGAGGTTCCATCATCTCTGAAGACTGGGTTTTGTCTGCGGCACATTGCTTCCAACAGTAAGTGAACGTAGTTCTATGCCATACGATGGCATGAGCTGTTTTTTGATAACTTTTTTGTTCTTGTTTCTGCTACTTTTCTTATAGGCCAATAACTCCGTCAATTTATCAGCTTTACCTGGGCCGGTACTCTCTCAATGGCAATAACCTGTATGAACAGCAAAAGACAGTGGCTAATGTGGTGATTCTGAACGGATATACGGATACCGATCATGGTAAAGACCTGGCTCTGGTGCAGCTAGATAGCCCAGTCACCTGGTCAGACTACATTCAGCCAATCTGCCTGCCTTCTGCCAGCACCCTGTTCCCTGATGGAATGCTCTGCTATGTCACCGGCTGGGGCTATACTCAGGAGGGTGGTGAGTTGATGACCTTCATGCTAGATTTCCATCAAATCTGTGGGGAATGGTCTGTGAAAGGCAGTAAAGGCAACAAAATGAACAAGAAATTAAACTAATGAATCAGTTTTCTGTTCTCATATTTTGTTTTTTAGATATTGGGTTGCTCAAGGTTGCATTACCAGGGATAATATGGTTAATCTGGAGTGTTACTGACTTTTGAGTCAGACATCTGTTCTACTGGGTATTTGTAACCAGTTTCTGATTTTTATTAGTGTTATATAAGTTATTTTAAAAAATCTTTGCTGGTACCACACTTTAATCATGCATGCGAGTTCAGGTAGTAGTGAACCAGTCTGATTACATTTCTGTTACTTTTTCAAGATTCAAGATTCTTTATTTGTCACATGTAGTTATAGCTGCTACAACATACAGTGAAATGCTTTTTTGTGTGAAGTACAAGGCTGGGCAAGAAAACTTTGATGATTTTCTGAAATGCAATACCCTTAGTAATGGAGTAATTTTCCCCTTCATTTCACCTGTGTGACCAGCTGCATTCAATATGTTCGATGGTCATGTTTCATGGCCGCTGGCAGCCAATGAGAATCATGTTTTGGGATGCATATTGCTGACGCTCCTGTTGTAATGTGAGTGTGTCATCAACATCTCTCGTGTTTCAGACCAAAACAAACTGGTTTGGAATGGTTGGAAGGGATAAAATCCTTAGTGCATACAGATAGGTATTTAATGAAATGCCAAACCGGATTGCTTGCAGATCATCATCATCATCATCATCATCACAAGGCCTATCTAATGCCAATACCCTCCAAAGCTGGTACTTTACATATAGTGCATATGTAATACACTATGTAAATCTTTGGCGTAAAGAGATAAAGGGATACATATATAGGTAGTCCCTGGGATAAGAATGTCCTACTTATGGACAATTCCTACTTGCAAATAAACCCTACTTACGAACGGACTCCTTTAAATCCCGTTATATTAAATATTTTGTAAAATACAATGTTCCGTAATAACAAACACACGCACTACTTTGCGACTCTTATGAAAATATTGCGCGGCTTCAGCGGTTCATTGACTTTAGGTATAGTGTGTAGTATAGCTGTAATTTTTTCAGAAGTCAAGTTTGAATGAATTTCAAATGCTATGCAATTCGTTCAAATATATTTCGAATACCTGTGGACCCCTCCCTTCCTCCCACAAAAAAACAGAACTCCGAATCATTCTTTTCAGTATTTTATTAGCAGCTTGTACAACGTCACATTAGTACGGAGCCCGTAAGAGGTCAGGGTGGGAAAGTATTTTTGAAATAGTTTCGCTTTCCCTCGCGAAACTTGTGTGATCCCTCATGATAGTTTATCGTTACCAATAATGACTGTATTGTGTCCGTTTAAAGTACAAAACATAGAATTAATGAACTAAGTATACATCTAAATGATAGACGTTCCCAGTGAAGTGTGCTTTAAGCATTAATCTAAAGGGAACAATGCACACCATGTAACTTTAATATTGTGTTTTTATATGTATTTATTAATAATTGCACTGTGTCCAATCACCACCAGTGACTGTAAACAAGACAGCTGGACTGTTGACTGTGAAGTGGACAATATTATTTAAATAATATTAAATATTACTTAAAATTTGCCCGTAAAGAACTCTGGAAAACCAAGGGGTGTTTAATTTGTTGAAAGATATTAGTCGGAAAACTGAATATAAAGCTCTTTACTGCAGTGTCATAGTTAAGGTTTAAACCCAAACCCACTTTCGGGTATACCTCCTTAGTATTCTCACTTGTTGTTGAATGTGGGGATATGAGGATCTATACGGAAATATTCCAGAAAGCGGGGTTAAGTTTAATCCTCAACTCCAACACTGCAGTAAAGTTAGCTTTTTATGCAGTGTTCCAGCTGTATTACAAACATTGAGAGAGATTATAATTTTGTGTTTATATGCGCACTTTACGTTCAACAGCCCAACTCTCTTGTTACTGACGGTGAATTGACACAGTACAATTATTAATACGTATAAAAACACATAATATTAAAGTTACATGGTGTATATTGTCCTCCAAAGTTTAATGCTTAAACCATAGTTTATAGGACATGTCTGTATTATTTAGGTTTTTCCTTGCCGTCACGTTGCAGCAAATAACAAGTGGGCAAGTGTAGTGAAATCACAGAAGTATTGCTAGGAAACACAAAACTATAAAAAAATATATATATATATTTTCCCGCCCTGATCTTTTAGGGGCTCTGTAGACAGTAAACAATAAAATTACAACAAATGGTCTAATGCACATTATAGACTACGGGGACACTTTAAAATTAGAATGGATTATAGTTTGAATATGAGTTTTTCACATCTTCGAATATCGGTTAAAAAGTGACAGCCCTACTATGTAGTTACTTTTATTATTACTGTATTAATATATGTGTTGTTCCAACTTACCTACAAATTTGACTTAGACTGACTTAAGCTACGAACATTCACCGAGGACTGCGTGTATAGCAGTGGTTTTGGTTGCATTTTTTAAAATTGTATTCAAGCCATTTTGGAATTGTTCTTTTCTGTACTTTCTTGCCATTGTTCCGAAATGAAGGTATTTTCATAATTATACATAATGCATGTTCACTTCTATGTTTTGGTTAACTATTTTGGCAGTTTATTCAAGTGCTCCTTCTATGTGAAATAAATTTAAGTAAAAAATGTAGCATGCTATGATAATGAGCTGTGGTTGTTTGTCAGCCTACCAAATAAGTTTCTATATCCCACCCCGTCAATTCCGTGAAATGAATGACACAACGAGTCAGACAACATTCTTAACTTAAGATGTGGAGGTATAGTAATTTATTGTAGTCTTCTTGGTGGTCAAAAGCAAAACTTTTTTATGTATGAGAACTGCAGTAGTTTTGCTTACTGTGTGTGTGTGTGTGTGTTGTTGGTTTTTTTTTTTTTCTTTTTTTAAGCAAGTCTTTTGCGAACCAAAAGTTTGTGTGAGTTCTGTCCTGCCCCCCACCCCCCACAAATGCTATTTACATATGAGATCCTTAGATGTTCTGTTCATTGTTTTTGCTCTTCACAGTAAGTTATTTGTCCTGAAAAATGTTTTTACATCCTGAAAATTTTACCCCATTTACAGTAGACCCAGCCCTGCGTCATTCTTATGCTTGTTGTCACAACCAAAGCATTTCTTTCTTCCTTCGGGCCACCTGTTTTTTTTTTTTTTTTGTAAAGGAACTTGTTCTGTTGGTTTTCTCATGTTTCCTGAATAAGATCCATGCTAACTGTGATGTTATGCTGGATAGTGAATCATGGCTGGGTGTTGCATTTATGATTTAAATTTTTAAATTGTACAATTATAAATGTAAATCGTGCCAATGGAAATTATTACTTGAACAAAGAACCTTACTCAGAAAATCTTAAGTAATGTTTCTAACAGTGTTTTGTCATTAACGAGGATGCATTGTTATAAACCTTTTGCTCATCAAGTAAGAATGCTGAGCAACCTAATGAAACCATTTGGTGATTTTGTTTACTTACCTATCTTTCAAAGTTTTTTCCTCTCTACTCTTCCTCCAGTTTCCCTTAGTGGTGCGGGGATCCTACAACAAGTGCAAGTGCCCATCATTGATCAAAATACCTGCCAAGCAATGTACAACATTGGGGCCATTAACCCTGTGTCTATTCTGTCAGACATGATCTGTGCTGGCTATCAAGGGGGTGGCAAAGACTCTTGTCAAGTAAGCTATGCTTTTTCAGATCATGCTGATGTGACTGATTTATGCTGACTTGCTGCTTTTAATAAACAGATATTAGTGCAGCACCTGTTAACCTCTGGCTGTGTTCTGTCAAATTTGACCCATTTTGCAGTTTTTTTTGTTGTTGTTGTAAATGTTCTTTTATCCAATTATCATAAGATTTTATTACATCCTGCAGCGTAAATATCCAAACATGGATGTAATGATCAGCCATTTTATTGTACATAAATTAATGTGTTTTAAAGTAAATCGCAGTATCGTTCAGCCCTAACGCACAATGCATTCACAAATAATTCTAATTGGTTATATGTACTGTATTATGTAAAATGATGTGGCTAAGCAATGGGGCTAACCTTCGTTTAAGTAGTGACTATTTTGACATACGGAAATCGTAGAAAGTAAATTAAAATTTTGTCAAATTGGTGATAAAGGCAGGCCAGCCTACTCAGAGGGTAAACGGCACATATCTATGGGTAACCTCATACTATTGGGTGAGTCTGTCAAACCTGAATGTCTTCTTTCAAGATTTATTTACATTGCAGTCATGCTGTGGTGATATTTAAGTTTCGCATTGCATTACTGACAGACGATTGCATTTTCATTCACTTTTAATGTGAAGTGATCTTTTACAAATTATGCTTTCACTCTTCATTTGGATCCTCACTCTTTATGCGTCGTCTACCTTCTTCCATATTTATGAGTAATTGAGAAGGAATATTTTAATAGATGCATTTTAATAATCAAGCTTGAGTAATTGTGACAGCTCTAATATTCTTCACTATTAGTAGTATGGCACACTGCAATGTATTGATGCATTCCCGATAATTCTGAACTTAAAAATTTCCAACCACCTACTTAAAAAGTACTATAGAACAGCTGAAAGGAATGGATTCATAATGTAAATTTCTGCCAGCGTTTGATGGTAACATAAGACGCTGAATCTCACAGACTTGCTAACGGAAATTGGTACATATTTTGAAAGAGGAGATATTGTGCATGAACAAGGTTAAAAAAAGATGTAGCCATTTTTGGTGTGGTGGTAGTTTTTTCAGTTTAGTGTTTGACACATTTATTAAACATAAGAATACTCCTGATAAGGTTCTTCTCGGCAATCCGCTCTTGAAAAATTCTGTAAGCATTGTTGGCAGTGCTTAGCACTTAACTTAATCTCTCCTCTCTGGATCACTGTTTGTGAGTCCTAAAGAATCCTATTCCTTTGTCATGAACACTTGTTACAGCTGACAATGCTACACTCGACCTGAAGGTGGCAAAAGAGCTCAGACAGTTGTGGATTATACAGTGTGATGTCACTTGTACAAATGTCATTTATGTACAAATACACAAAGAAAGTAAGCCAGAAGACAATTGCAAGGGTTTGGAGATGAATAAGTGGACAAATAAGTAATGGCAGCCCAACTCTGTGGCTGTTATGTCATTGCTGCTTGTTTTTAGAAATGGTAAAACATCTAGGTCAATTTGGTTGTGGCCAGCCACTTCAGAATACTTTCTGCTTTTCTGTTATTTGGAGTGACAGCAAGTTTCTGACATTTTTAGATGGTTTTGGGTTGTGTTGCTCTGATAGCAGAGGAAACCAGCGGAACAGCCTGTCAGATTAGAGTTTCCATGTCCTGCAATAATGTATTGGCTTTGGAACCTCCTGAATTCCATAAGGTGACACTTATGTGTCTGAAGCGCTTTCCTGCTGTCTTTTCTCAGGGGGATTCTGGCGGACCTCTCGTGTGCCAAGTGATAAATGACACCTGGGTACAAGCTGGAGTGGTGAGCTTTGGGGATGGTTGTGCCCGGGCCAACCGACCTGGCATCTATACCAAGCTCTCCAGCTACACTGACTTCGTCACAAGCAATGTGCCTGATGCCCAGGTGATTGGAGGGGCCTCTCACATTTGGGTGAGCGGGATGGTGGTGCTAGCCAATATTTTGGCCTCCCTGGTTGCTGTGGGGCTGTTGTGTTAAGCCTCCAGTTAGGCTTAATGGCCTAAGTCTGTACACTGACAGGCAAAATGGATCGACTGGAGAGCAGACAGGATAATCAATCGTACATCTTATGCTGCACTGAACCACACATCTTAATACTACTCAGGCCCTGCAGTGACAACTCCAGAGTGCACTGGACAGCATACTGTATTGTTTTAAGTTGTCCTGTCATTCTCTACATAAAGCAACCTACACATAGCAATGCATTTTATAAAACATGCCAACATCAATCGATAGTATTGTGCACTGCCTTGTTTCATTAGTTTTAGTTTTTAATTTAGTTCTTTCTTAATAATGCCTTAAACTATGCATCAGATGTTTCAAACTCATTTGACAAAATTGCCCTAAATATTGTAACGTTTTTTTTTTAAGCTTGTTACATCTATGTATGCATTGGTTAACTGCGTTTTTAAAAATATTTTTTATAAAATCGGATGCAGCTTAAGCTGAGAAATGCTTAGTAAACTGCTACGTAAGTGTCTTAACAAAAATATGTACAACCCTGAAAATTCACCAAAATGATTTGCTGAAGATGCGTTGTTGCATTGATCACTTGGACTCCCCTCCCTAAATATAAAATACAAATATAAGCTTAATATGCATAATTTGTTGAAACTTGTTTATTTCTTTAGTTTTTATATATTTCTGTAGTAAGGTGCACAAGATGTGCCGTGTATGTGACGACTTCTGAAATCATTTACCTTTTTTTAACCGTCATGGTTATAAATAAAAGTTAATTGCTTTCCTTTTTTGATTGTCTTTGTCTACATAGGTGTGGCATTTACTTAGTAATATTCATTTATGAAGCTTTAGTCTTATAGATATTGATAACCCGTGCTTACCACTTACCATTAATGTTTTGGTTAAGCAATGTCATTTGCAATCACTTATATGATGCATGATGTATGTCCTAGCTTGGGAATAGGTCATTGTAAGATTTATGAAATAATTCTAAAATAAGCACATTCTTCAGAAGGAGTAGGAGACCTGAGTGAGTTGCTATTCGCCATTTTCAAATGGTTATTCCACTGAAATATGTTTACATGGAGGCTGTAAATGCTGCTTCATCAGAGGTCACGTGAATCCTTCCAAACAACGAAAAAGCATTATAGGACGTTTTAATACAATACTGTTTACTTTTCCATATCCCCCTGGAAATGAGAATGCTAGTATACAATACTCATACAGAATGTTTTGGGACAGGTCCTTTGACACCGCTATCATATCCATGTCAAAATTCCAGGCTCGTAAAGCAAAGTGAAAAACATAAACCTGCATAAATATCTCACTCGCCACCACAAATATTAATCTTGCGAGGACAGAAAGCATTGCGTGCTTGGGTGTCGTCATATCTCACACTTTGCTTCTCAGTTTGACAGATACCATCACGTGCTAAATGGATTACCTTTGGCTGCTCTCTGCTCCAGTGAAATTTTTGTGCTTGAGTTAGGAGGCGGGCTCATGGTCGTTTCTGTTGGTGAATGCTATTGGATGATGGCTCCTGGTATTGTGATTGACTGCATGCTCATAAAAAAAAGCTTTTACTGTTATTATAAGACAGGAAAAATCATGGTTTGCTTTTAACCTAGCTACCAGTCGATGTTCTTCATCCGCTAGAAATGTGTTTGTTCAGAACTGGTTGGCACCTTTACATAAACGATGGGAGCCAGCTCTCCGTCTCAGAGCTGTTTTATTTTTGGTAATTATCCTATTATTGTCTTGTATTTATGTTTTCACCACACTGGTCAGCGTCATGCACTGAGTGCTGTTGATGTTTTTGCACATTGTAATTTATTTTTTATTTATGACACATCCTGTTCCGTTTTCAGTGTGAATTGTTTGCAGTGTTTTCACTCTGAATGGTTTGTGTTTTGGATAGTTTATTAATAATTTTCTTTTTTTATTTGATATGGACTAGGGGTGGGACTTGATTAAAGAAATTAATCTAATTAATTAGAACCTTTGTAATTAATAGAAATTAATCACATTTTAATCACGTTTCAGTATTTGACACGAGAAATAAGAAATTTAAGTTTGGTTGATGAATGAATCAATATACGTAAACTTAAACTTCAAAATCTTGTTTCTTCCCATCAGTCTACTATACAGACCAATAGAGTGCAGAAAACACAGAGCAAACAGTTTTCAGAACACTGGAAATTTTCACCTAAAATGCCAAACATCATGTATAAAAAAAAAAAAAAAAAAACGGAAAAACCAAACAATCCCATTTTAGTCAAAAACTCCCTGAAGGTATCCCTGGCCAAAAATAAACTGACTAACAGTTCAAAATAAAGTGCTATGTCTACCATCTAAAATGGTATTAAAAACATCCTGTAATTGACTTCAGCTCTTCTTTTTCTTCTAATATCCCGAGCAAAACTCCCAACAACATTAAACAACACAGGACATGACAATTTGATCATCATTTAGTGTTTAACAGTCAGTAACACAAACCCATTGGCCTCATGATAGCACCTACTTCTCCCTCAGCCAATTGCTGAGACAAACCAGCCTTTCAACATTTTCAGAGGTCAATGCTGCCCTCTTCTTTTGAACTATGTTACCAGCAAGTGAGAAAAGTGTCTCAAGGGACAGACGTGGCAGGGCTGGCCAGATATTTTAAAGGACATTTGTAAGTACAAAGTGACATTAATTGTATTACTTACCTTAAATACTTACCTGATAAGCTGTTAAGTGGTTTGCGATCTGTGAAAAAGGTAATGGAAACACTGAAGTGCTAATCGCGCTACCACGCCAATGGGATTTGCAATGTTATATTAGCATCCCGCTAGTCGCTAGTTAATTTAACGGCTTGTAAGTGCAATTGTGTATTGTTTTGAGTTATATGTTTTATTTGTTCAGTTTCACAGTGGCTCTTTTAGTAAACATCTCAAACTGCAAGATTTGCTTCCCGGATGTTTATTGGAGAGCCTGTTAACAATCTGTCAAGCTAAAAACTGCGCATTCACATTAGCAAGGACAGAATAGTGTGAGTAAAATGTGTTAATTTTTTTAAATTAATTTTTTCCGTAATTAATTAATCGAAATTAACTCGTTAAAGTCCTAGCCCTAATATGGACATGACAGTAGCATTAATATTTAGTGATGCAAAATGACGCTTCATCATCTCTTTGCTGTACTTTCTTTTTGATCACACTAGGTGGTGCTCTCTGTTTAAAAAAAAAAAAAAAAAAAAAAAAAAAAAAAAAATGGAGGGCATGAAGCACAATGCCCCAAATTAAACCAAGAGCACCTTTTAGTAGGGTAAAAAAATACAGCAAATGGTTTTTGAGGGGTCATTTTGTCCATAACTAATTTAGAAGTGTAACATACATTTATGCACAAGGAGCAGACGCACTGTGTTTACTGTTTGTAGCAAAATGGTGATTCAGTACATGTGTAATAGTTTGATATTTCTACATTAATGTTTTTATACCAAACGAAAGGGAAAATAATGGCATTCTGGAAATAATTACTTTTAATATAATTATATTGCTAAATTTGGTTGAATTATAAAAACCAGAAGTGATACCAAATAGGGAGCCAAAAGAGCCGGTTGTTTTTGCTCACTAAAAAGAACTGGAGATCCCATCACTATTGTCCATGATCTTTGTCTTATGAAGATGCTGTTCTTAGTGTGCAGTCAATCACAAAACCAGGAGCCATGAGCCAGTAGCATTCCCTGCAATCAGCCATGAGCCTGCCCCTAAACTGTTAAAACCACCCCCATGTCAAAACTCAAACACAGAGAACACTTGGTGGGCAAGGATATCTATGAATTTGAGAAGCAAATAAATATTTGAGAAAGAAAGAATACAGTTTGCGCATGAAATTGACAGACGCATACACAGTTCTTCCTATGAGTGCTACTTTCATATTTCTGCTGAGATATTTACTCACGCACAATGTTAAAACTTGCAGGTTTATATTTTTCACTTTGTGTTTTATCGCTCTAGAGTATTTACATGGATGTGATGCTGAAATTGACAAGCAATGTTTCTTGTATTTTGCACATATCTTGAATACAGACTTTATTTTTTTAAGTGCGATTATTATTTTTTTTTCATTCAGTTCTGTTTTTGCCATTCTGCTGTTAAAGTGAAGTCATAGTCATTGGCTCCCAGAGGGACACTAAACACAAATATTTGGTGTTTTATGTTATTGCAAAGGTGTTACTAATTAAAAAGCACCCAGTAATGCTTCTCAATGAACTTCTCGGAACAGCTCTTTAAGAACTAATATATGGGTTTCAGGTAGTCGTTCAAATTAATGTTTTTCTTTAAAACTTAGTTTCTAATGTGATACATTTTTTTGAACAAATGAATGAAGTAATGATTTTTGTTAAAAACCAATAGATTTGTAATATTTTAACTGAGTTAAGCAAGCGTCCCAAGACTTTCTTTGAGCACTATATAAGAATCAGTGCCCCATATTGAAGTACTATTATATAATGTTAAGCATGCCTTACGGTAGTGGTTCAAACTTTTAATGTCCACAGACTGGTAAAAAAATTTCCCAGACCAGTCAAACATACAGGGGTTGTGCCACTGGATCCATTAGTGCTGCAAACCCCCCAGCGTTCTGGAGCACTCGGTAGGTATCGCTACTGAGAGAGAACATGCTTTATGGCAGTGAGTTCAGTATGGCTGCCATGACATTCCAGAGGCCCTTAATAAAGAGAGCTACTGCATTTCTTGATATTCTTTTTCTAATTTTATTCTTGATTTTTTTTATTATTTTTTTTTTTTGAAAGCTCATCGGACAGAGGAGCATAAAGGAGCAGAAATCACATTGTTTCTCTACCTAACTAGCTGGCTATGAGCTTGTGGTCTTCCCTTACTGAGACTGTCCCTTTGTGCTCTGAGCAGCAGTAGGGGAAGTTACTTCAAACCATCTTGAGTGTAACAGGATAGTAAATTTCATGTACACTGTCCCATTTGGAGGTAAAGGGTTTGTTTCTTGCTCATAATTTTTTGTTGAAGAATACTGTATACCAGATATCTGTTCATTTGGCAGTAATTCTTAAGTACTGCATAGTTTATTGTACCATTTACACATTATCTGTGTGATTCTTCATTCTTAATGTGTGTATGTTTAGGAGTCTAGAGCAGACCTCTCTTTCGAAATGGATGTAAAGAGGTTTCTTGTTCAATATTTGCTGTTAATATGACAACACTGCAGGGGAGAAAACATCAGTTCATCTTAAGTTAATTCTTGGTCGCATAGTTTTGGTCACCGGAGGTCAGTTTCTGTTTGGTTAATTTGACTGTGTTGTATGTTTTTATAAATTTTTTTGTTTGCTTCCTAATTGTGTTGTATTTATTCTTTCCTTGTATTTTCCCCTCATGTCAAGTGTGTCATTGTCATATCAATAACGATGTCCTGTCTAAACACAACCCAAGGCGACGCCCCTATGAGAGTAGATTAGTGCCAGCTGGTTTTAGTCCCGTTTAACTATCAAAGTAAATAAAAAGTTTAAAAAAGGCTATTTCCATGTATTCTAGATTTGACTTGTTTCCTCTCGTTTGTAAATTTCTTATGTTCCTCTGCTCAGCATTCCATTGCCATTAGAAGCGATGTGGAGTAGGTGATTTCTTGCAAAAGTGATGAGCTGTTAGAAGAAGTGATGAGAACTTTGAGCATCCGAACAGAGCAACTTTGAAGGTGGTCCCCAGATGTATAAATGATTTCTGCTGACAAAACCTTTGCTTGTTAGTGTGGTGCTGAGAGTGTCAGCCACCAAGGAAGATCGGAAATGTGGCTGGACCCTTGGGAGAACAGGACAGCTAATATTGCCTGAAGACCTGATGTTCACTATTGGTGCCAGCAAAATGTTTTCTGAAATTTAAGGGTGATGTATTGAGGGAGTTTTTTTAATTTGGCAGGGCAACCCTTTTAATCAGATTTACTTGCCCCTTTAATGACAAGGGAAGGCAGGACCAGCTGGATAGTGAGATTTCTGTCTCTTTAGTAAAAAGAGGAAGTTGTTTGTAAAAATGCCAGTGAATGATTTAGTGATAAATACCCCTGTTTCCGTGTAAAACAACCTTGGTTGATGGCTTTTAAATCCTTTGCTCTGAAGCCAAGTAGTGAGGGGTTTAACAGTAACAGTAAATAGTATAGGAGACATGGGACAGCCTTGGCATGTGCCATGGTACAACTCCATAGTTACTGAATGGATGTCATCGATATGAATTGATGCTGCTGGCATGGTGTGAACAAATTGAATCCATGAAATAAAGTTGGAGCAAATTCTTCTAGAGCAAAGAACAAATATTTCCATCCTATCCTATTGAAAGCTTTCTCAGCATCCAAAGACTAAGGTACTAACTAAGGTAGGTCAAAACTGTGAGAGAACAACATATTAAATTTAATATGTTTAATATAAATTTAAAATGTTAACCATATTAAACATGAAGTCTCATTCATCGTAAACTTTAGGAAAAGAATTACCCGAGTTTGAGGTGAAGAATCTGCATAAATAAATGAAAGTTACATTTATATAGTGCTTTTCAAGAAACCCAAAGCACTTTACAGAACCGATGGGGAGCCATTTCCACCACCACCACCACTGTGTAGTGCGACGACTGCATAATGCGATGACTGCCATTCTGTACCGGTACGCTCACCACACAGTAGCTAAGATGGTGAGGGGACAGGAGAGAATTCACCACATAGATACAGTATAGGGGATGATTAGGAGACTAGATTAGATACGGCCACAGTGGAGAATTTCTTCCAGGGCATTGGGTTACCACCCCTACTTTTTTGAAAGATGCACAGGGATCTTTCATGACCGCAGAGGGTAAGGACCTTGGTTTTACATCATATCCCAAGGATGGCCCTATTTTTACAGCACAGTGTCCCTGTGCTGGGGCATTGGGATCTGACCACATGGTAGGCTAACCTGTTGGTTACACCAATACCTCTTCCAGCAGCAAGCTAACTTTCCAGGTTAGTCTCCTATCCATGTACTGGTCAGGCCCAAATCTGGCTAGCAGGATTATCTAGTCTGAACTGCAGGTTATATGGCTGCTGGTATAAGTAAAGTTCAGAAAAGTAAACTGAAAAGATGTAATTAAATTTACAACGGTCCAATACAAGTTACTTATTGGTGATTTGATTTTGGGGCGATTGCATGTGCCTGGTTTGCCAAGAGCTTGACTGGTTCATCACTGAATTCAAAAAAGTGCAGCTTTGTCTATAACACCTGCCTTGTAATTTTACTTGATGAAAGAAAATCATATTCAGAATGGAGGTCAGGAGAGGGACCAGTGCAATATTGGCTATCTAGTTCTAAAAGTGTGTATGATATTTCAGTTAATGTAGTACATTCAACCATTTTAACTGGGAGAAAAATGACATGATTTGTCCACGCAGGTAAGCTTTAAAAGTGTCCCAGAGAATGCTGCTGCTGACTTGGGGAGTGTCATTGGTCTCAACAAACAAAACATTTTCAAATATCTGAAATTAATTTTAAACGTAATCAGAAAGAAAGTGTAAACTGAATTTCCACTCTTTTCAAGTCGTTATTTTCTGTGGAAACCTGATGTATACAGAAGTGGGGCTGTGGTCAGCAAGGGCTGTACTATGGTACCAGGGACATAGCATCAAATTTTGCATCGAGGACACAGTAGTGAAATAACAGTACAGAAAAATATATAATGTATATTTACTATGTTACATTTGATGATCAGCTTAGTTGGTATGCATTTATGGCTTAAACAATTGACACTAAGGTAAGTGTGCTCCTGTATTAGGATTAAGCTTATCAGGTTGTGCTTGTTATGAATGACTGCTCACTAGGTAATCGCTTGTTAACTTACATTAGTGCAATATGTTTACTGTTTGGCACATTAGGCTCACCCGTTTTCTGAAAGAGACTCCAAAGCAGTTGTCTGCCCTCTTTCAAGTTTCTTGCTCCCTGCACTTCAGAAATGCTGATTTTAGTTTCGGTTTCATTTTGGATTCAGCATTGGTGAAAGTCACTGACTGCATACATTTACATAGTCGATTTGCCCACCAGAGGATCAAACCACTATTGCTTTTGAGCTGGGGGGAGGGGGACAATGAGGGGGGTGTGAGGACAGACAGCTGGCAGATAAGCAGAACTTATGTAAGTTATTTTTATAACAACAAAGTATTAAAATTAGAAACCAAAATCTAATTATTTTCAAGGCTTTGGCGGGCCCCCCCATCCACCTTTACCCACAGTCCGATGTCCCTGTATGGTGCTCACAGGAACTGACAGAGTGTAAAAGTCTTATCTAATGTAAAAAGTCAATCTGTGAGTAGAATAGTGAGAGTCTTATTGATCCCCATGGGAAAATTGTCTTTTTACCCATCATATCTTGCTCTCTATGAGACACGCATATAGGTGAGGGGTGGGGCTTGGGTGACACCACACAGTCAGCCAGCATTAAGCACCCCAGGAGCTGGGGGTTAAGGGCCTTGCTTGGGGGGCCAGCGGCAGCATCAGTCTGCTGGCCCTGGGATTCACACTGGCAACTCTTTCCTCACTGGCATGGAATCCTAACCTGTTGAGCTACATGCCATCCCTGAATGTGTGATGAAAATAAGAGAAGAGAATGCCTTGCTCATGGGAAAATTGGACCTCCATGAGTCTGACAAACCCAAATGACTAGTGTAAGACCTTTGCAGAATTAGACAGCTAATGTTGACCTATCAAGCTCCATATTGTTGACCAGATTGAAATCCCATCCAATAACAATGCGATGGTCATCAAAACTTGGGAATTCTGAGAAAAAAATCGATATGGAGAATACACACAGGCCAAAATCACAGAGATGTTCTGTAGTATGCCTGAGACAATCAGAGATATCTCACCTCTCCTGGAAGTTCCAGGAGTGTCCCCCATATTGACAGCAGTTCCCTAACACCCGCAAATGATGCACAATGTCATAGAAATTTGTTGTTCTGCTATTCAAAGGTGGTAAAATTAGCCAGCAAGAAGTTTTCCCACTGCAACCTCGACTCAAATTTTACCACCACTCTCTAGTTCTGGTCAGCAAATTTTGGCTGCCCACCCACCCTCACCATAGTTGGCAACATATATATTATAGTATTACCGTAATACCAGCTAACCATTGGCCTGCAGCCCCCCCACCCTCCCAGATGCCCCTGATCTGCCTCCCTGAAATCAAAATCCCTAAGGTGGGATGTCTGCAATCACCTGGCATTCAGTTAGGGCCAGAAATAGTATTAATTGGTTATAACATCTTTGTAAGTAAATTTGGCTGACCCTGAAAAAACCTTGAGTGAAGAAGGTGTGCAAGTCACACCCTTTTAATATGGTGCATGTCTGAGGTATAGAGGTGTCTCCTGTAGGAAAAAGATGTCACCTGCAGGTGTGCTAATACCTTTTTAATTTTGGTAATTTTATTTAATCCATGTGTATGTGTTGGCTCCCAGCATTCTTCATAACACATGTATCAAACTCAAGGCCCGCAGGCCACATGCGGGCCGGCGTACAATTATACCCGGCCTGCAAGATCATTTTATATATCTTTTTCTTAATGGCCCGGCAATATGAAGCGCCGATAACACACAGACTACAAATCCCATAATGCAGCGCAACAGCTGCCTTACCAAACGATAGGCTACCTGCGATCATTCCCGTGTCAATTACGTCAGATCAAACAAGCGTCTGTTGTTGTGTACAACCATAATTTCAAGTCAAAGCTAGCCCCTAACAATGGCCTAGAGAAAAATTGATTCTGAAAACAGAGCTTTTCACAACTGGTGGGAGGCTGAGAATCTACACATCACAGAACCTTACCCCAAAGATACACGAACTTGTTGCCAAGAAAAGATGCCAAGCATCCAGCTCTGACAGAATGGCATAAGAGCAAAGAAAATGGAATGTTTTGATTTATTATTTTAACTTTCATTTAAAAGCACAATTTTTATTTATATTTTCAGTTTTTTTGCAGTATATTCATATTTTGAATTTTGACAGGAGATATTTTTATGGAGAGCAAAATATTTTAAGTTATTTTAAGTTTAAGTTTATTTATTTTGGAATAATATTGTATCCTGTCTGTTTCAATTAATATTTATGTTCAATAAATGTTTATCCTGTTCGGCCCGTGACCTAAAGTGTGCTTTGAGTTTTGGCCCCCTGTGCGATTGAGTTTGACAACCCTGCTTCATAGCAACCCTAGCCATCTACCACAGAAAAAAAAACATGGCTCCTCCCCTCCACCCAGCCACAACCCCGACCCATCCCAAACAGTATCAGATTTTCTAATTTCAAGAAACATTTAGCAGGTGACCAGATAATCCATGTCGGGGAGGACACATTGAGCAACTTGAAGTTTGACAACTACTTTAAGACTAAAAGGCTCCTGTGCTTGGCTAAATATTTCAGTTGTTCTTGTGCACTGACTGGCTTGTTTCCTTTAGCTTCTTGGAGTAGCCTGGCTTATCTTTGTCATAACTTTGCCTTAAATTGACTTAAACACTGATAAATGCTCATTTGCTCTACACCGTGTCTGTTATTTTTACAGCATGTTTACTCCATAACACTGATTCGTTTCCTTGCCAACCAGGAATAGAGTATACAGTGGCAAGTAAATGTAACAGACAAGTGCAATTCTATAACATTGCAACAGTTGAAGGCAAATATATAGTATCGATAACATGAGCACTTTATTGTCATTATACTGCAGTGAGATGAAATTTTGTTGACATCTCTTCTTTTGCAGCGATGCTAAAAGCAATGGCAATAGAATCACAATAGAAAACACCAATTTAAGACAATTGGCGAGTTCCAAAATAAAGTGATGTCCCTTGTGTAGTAGGGGTGTAACAATATACAAAATTTATGGTTTGGTACAAACCTTAGTTATTTGCACATTGTAAAAATAAAAATGTAAAAAACATTACAAACTACATTTTGTGTTCTGTACTACTGAGTATGGTTCCATATCTGTAGTAATAAACATCACTCTATGGCTATAGTTATTATTATTAATTTTTAGCCTGGTATGAATTTCCTAGTAAAAGGTCCTTAAACGCCACATGGAGACTAACTTGCAAAGGAGATTTCTGGCTTGTTCTGGTAACACACACACTCGTAGCATGTTGGGTGTGTTTTCAGCAACTTCTCTGAGTTCGTAAAACAGATCAGAGTGGATCAGGTGCGTCTGAAATCACATACTCGTTTGCTGCATAATAGGCAAAATGGCAGTATGAACAATACGTACAAATCCTCCTTATGGATGAGACAGTACCCAGATGACATAGGCCTACTACGTTCTGTGAAATTCCAAAGTGTCTGGCATAGATAAATGAGAATTCTCAAATGAGTGCCATGAAAATGGTGCCATCCTTTGGATGGGATGTAAAACTGCGGTCCTGATTCTCTGAGGTAATAAAAGATTCCTGAATATCCTTTGAAGGACTAGGGGTGGTACCCTGATGTCCTGGCTAAAATTGTCTACTGTGGCCTTCTCAAATATGGTGTCTTAATCATCCCTTATATATAATTGGTGAATTGTGCCTCTTCACCACCCTAGCTTCTGTGTGATAAGCATACTGGTGCAGAATGGTGGCCACTGTATCATCCAGGTGGTGGTGGTTAAAGAGGTTCCCAATGGTTCTGTAAAGCGCTTCATTATTGTGCCATTCATTCATAAGTCCAGCTCAATATGCGTGTTCTCCATAAAATTGAAAGTGTTTAGGCATCATTATTGTACAATTACAAAGAGAAGGCTTGGTTTTTCAAATCATGCCCTCAGGTATTTATATGAAGAGCAACTCAGTTTAACCAGACATCTTTATTCTGTCTGTTTCATTTGGCACAAGCTTTTAATAAAATAATTATACTATCAGATAATTTTTTTTGTTGAGGTACTTTACTCTTATTTATACTCAGAAATTTCTCATTAAATTATGAATTTAGTTATGGTTTTGTTTTAGTCTCAGGGAAACAGTGGATTCATCCAACTCCAGAAAAAAATTCACTATTCTGTGCTGTCTGGATAACAGTGTTATTTCTGGCTGACCACGGACACTTGACCTCAATGATACAATCACCAGATACTGTCCAACCTGGAGATGCTCCAAGCAGGCCAGTGTTGGACCAGAACACTCCTCTCTCCTGGATATCAACACCAGTGTCTCTCATCAGTGTATTCCTGCTTTTTCCTTGGTTCAAGGATGAGTCCCCAATCACGTGCCTTGAAAAAAATGTTTCCCCTTGTAATTAAGTGTATTTTGTAGTAACACAGATATACACTGATATGACATTTAGTTAAAAAATCACTTCTTGCCCTGTATTTATTTGGGTTGTACTGTCCAGGCAGGATTTTGAATAAGGAAGGAGGATAAGCCTTCTGCTAAGACAATCCAAAGCTGCTTGTAATAATCCGTTTAATGATTCGTTTCTCACAATATGCTGACCTGTTTTAATGAAAGACAAAATCAGACAGTTCACTCATTGTGGAAAATTGTTTGCTTTCTCTGTTAACTGGCATTTAAGTTACATGAAATACACCTCTTATTCTCCGCTGCCAACAGTTGTAACAGTTGCTATAATAGAAGAAATAATTCCTGATAATTCCTAATTTCCTCCACAGAGTGTCTGGGCTCAGCCTTAGAGATAGGGTGAGGAACTTGGACATTCAGGAGGGGCTCAAAGTAGAGCTGCTGCTCCTCCGCATCAAGCCCAGAACATGCTGGAGAGCTTATATCTCTTGGTTGGCCTTGGTATTCCCCTGGAGGAGCTGGAGGAGGTAGCTGGTAAGAGGGAAGTCTGGGCATCCCTGATTAAACTGCTGCCTCCAGGAACCAGCCACAGATAAGTGGCAGGTAACGAATGGATGAATGGCTATTAAATAAAAGCTGACAGTCTGATGAATGTATATAATTTTCAAATCTTTACTGGCCTATCTGTGTGGTTACATCACACATTTCAAACTGATTCTATCGGGATGGCAGCATATATGCAGTGTTTTCAGGCTGTCTTCAGCTCAAGTTCACATCAATAGATTATGTGTATTTTTTGATTATTAATCCATTGCAATGTCTCCAATCACATGGTAGGCACATCAAAGTGCAAAAGACAATTCTTGTGGTTGTACTGAGGTTTCTGGACTCAAAAGCCATCCCATCCCAGTAAATCACTCAAGTTTTGATAAGCATACCCGGTCCCATTATGGGAGTCTTCCTGGGAGATGGGTTCTCTAATTTCAGCTGAAATAGTTAACTCTATGTAAACTAAACAGCCATTTTCCCCACAAATATTCCATATTCAGTATACCTTTACATTAACTTTATAAAATAACCAGCAGATGCCAACTGCATAAACATGTCAATAATATAGCCAACATAATTGGTGCAGTTAAGTACAATTACTCTTGCTTTAAAATGCTCTAAAGCACATGATGTGAAAGAAATCAACAATTCAATCCACACCAAACATGACAAAGGCATGTTATTAATTATAAATAGCATCAGTTATTAATTCCTTCATGTTGTGGACGGCATTATCATGGACACAATTAGCTGCAATGTCATCTGTTTTCATTGTCTTCATCTTCTTCCAAAAACATTCCAGTACAGCACACATATTCCTCTCCACTCAAATCAGCAAAACTGCCATATGTCTCTACCAATCGGACACTCGCCGGTTTTGTACCTTAGTATTTGGTTTTCTACTTGTACCTGTATTGAAAATTTACCTGTAACCCTAATGTATTCAAAAAATATTTAGCTATGTTCAGTGGCAGATGGTGATTTTTAAAATGGGGAAACATAGTCTGGACAGTTGACAGTATGTCTAAAAAATGGCTTTTTTTTCTTATTTTAGTTGAAATACTGTTTTATTTGGGCTCCCTGTGGTGCAACACATAAATACAAATACAATTAAAAACATATATAATTAATAACACAATACAATAAATGGAATATAAATATAAAAAGTATATAGAACTATGTTTGATTTTGTCTGTGTGTGCAATATAGTGCAAATGTGCAGTGTGGTGGACTGAAAAATCACTGAACTTCAAAATTAAACGAACAAACTCAAAACTCAATGATAACTGTTTTACTTACAATATTTACAAATTCCAATAGCAAAAGACTGCATACAAAATAATAAACTGTCACTCTTGGTTTCAACTGAATACTTCTGTGCACCTGCATGTGACAGAATGAATAAATACTGTGAGCCACCACTGCCGACAGCGCGTGAAAGTTGTCATTCATGAGCATTAATGGTATTTGTAGTTTATCCTGTCTTGTGCAGAGATGTCTGGTTTCCAGGCAGGTCTAAAGTATCTGACTGCAAATCTATATGTCCAATCAATGTTGCCTAAAAACAGGGCCGGAGTGGGACTCATTTTCAGCCCTGGAGTTTCATGCCTCAGACCGGCCAACTTTAGATCACGACTTATTATTAAAATCAGGTAATTACAACCTTACATGTTAAGTCTACAACAGTGCACTGTTCTGTAAAGCCTTGCAATTCAGTGTATTTTTCTAAAATATTTCCAATTCAGTGCAAGTAAGGGTTGCTTCACAATGTAGATTTATTTGAACATGGGGGGGCCTGCTTGCTATGGCGAGGGACTGGCAACTACTGGTTGACCTGGGGAGACAGTTGAGAGGCTGTAACGTTATGTTATATGCCACAACGCCACACAATTCATTGACTTGATAATTAATTTACTTGAAAGGTGGTTTGCAGGCAAAGTTCAACATCTTGCCTTACCAGTTTCATCGTCCTCATTTGATGTTACAAACTGTGAGCTTGTTTTAGTGAAAAAGTTGCCAATTTTTGTACATTTAGCTGCGTCTGTTTCCAGAGCTCTCCTCTTTTTAATTGTAGCCTTCTCCGCGCCACCCTTGCTCTTTCTATTTTCCATCTTTCAAACACCACTGACCGAGTGCACTGACGTGTTACAAAAGAAAAAAAAGAAAAGAAAAGAAAAAACGACAGCTGCCAGTGGAGGTGGAGGCAGCCCAGGGACAGCGGTAGCAGCATACGTGATCAACCCAGTGCCATGACTGAACACCGGCCCAAAAGAAAAAAAAAAAAGAAAACACCGGCCCTTGCGGCCCAAACATCACACCGGCCCACCGGGAATTGTCCCGGTCCTCCCGATTAGCCACTCCAGGCCTGCCTAAAAACGATGTATGAAGCTCTTATAGGCTCTCAGAGAAGCACAGCATCTGGGCAGGCTGCGGATGCACATAATCGGAGAATATTTACCAATAAGCTTTTGTCCATTATCCATTTAGACAAAGCGTACATGAATCTTCCATACACTCTCAGAAAAAAAAGAGTAAAGATTTTTACCTTTGCTTGTCACTGAGGCTGTACCCTTGTAATTGTGCCTTTTAAAGTTCAGAAATGGACTCTGAGAAACACCCCAATGGTACAAATAGCATTTTTTTATTGTAGTGTTGTCTGATAAAGAAACTGTATTTTAGCTTACTTATGTTATTGTCAACAGTGTCATCTCACATGGTGTGCGTGCTATTCCCGTTCTATCCATCTGTCCTCGTCTCATCTTCTGTAGTTTGCGTTTCTTAACTATACTACTATTTCCTCCCTTTGTAGATTTTTTTTCTACAAAATAAAAAACTTAAATTTCTATATAAAGTTTCCAACACGATGTTTTCTTTAACAAAAAAAAAATACTCTTCTTTGAACATGAAACCTAAAACATTTCTTTTTTTTGCAAAATACAAAATTTTAATTTTCTTAGTAAAGTTTCCAATATAATGTTTTCTTTAACAATGTCATATTCTGAAACGGGCTGGTCTCCTGACAACTCTCCCTGATCTGGAGGTAAGTTGATCCGGTGGTTTCGGTTCAGGTACAGTAACAGTTTCTTATAGTGTCTCTACCCCAGGCAAGTGCTGAGACTGTGGTACATCCTTCATGGCCCTGTCCGGTATCACTGGTTCAAGGATATTAAATTCCCAAGGCAAGGGTGCGTGTAGAAGGTGCGTGACATTCCTGATCACGTAAGATCCATTTTCAACATTGACTAGTTCAAAATAAGTGTCAGAAGTATTTCTCAATATGACATGGCAAACATCCTTGTATTTTGTCTCTAATTTGTTCGTCTCCAAGCTTGCAACACAGACAATATCTCCAACTTTTATGTTCTTTTGCTCCATGTTTCTTGTCGGCATACACTTTCATGCTGTATTTTTACTCGTCATGATACTGTTTGTTCCTCTTTGTCTTCCTTCACCTACTTTGGCAACTTTGTGCGTATATCCCTTCCAAAGATAAGGTAAGCTGGGGTTTCCCCTGACGCTCTGTGAGTAGTTGTGCAATATGCCATTAGAATCTTTGACAATTCCTCCTTCCAGTTCTTTCTTTCACATTTAGCTGCCCTGAAGGCTTTTTTCAGGTAACGATGGAAATCTTGCCATTGCTCTTTGGGTAATAAGGAGACGCCTTAATGTGTTTGATTCTACTAGTTTTAAGGAAAGACTCAAAAAGATTAGACACAAATTGTTTTCCATTGTCAGTCTCTACCTCTAGGGGGTATCCAAAGCGTGCAAAGATTTTCATCAATTCTCCTATTACAGTTTGTGATGATATATCTGATAATACTACTCTGGGTAGGATGTATAGTAATCAATGACTGTCAGTGTGTGCTGGTTGTCTATTGGACCTACTAGATCTATACCCAGCTTTGTCCAAGGCTTTGGGGGTAACTCTAGTGGTTGGAGCGGTTGATCTTCATGTAGTGGTTGGTTTAGAATGCAAGTATTGCATTTCCTAATCATTCTCTATATCAATGTCCAAATTTGGCCAATAAATTTTATTTTTCAAGAATTGTTTTGTTTGCACTACTCCTTGATGTGTTTTGTGTGCTATGTCCATAGCTTGCTTTATTTTACTTTTAGGAAGTACAATCCTGTGCACCCTCGGGATAAATCCATTGTGTGTTGATAACTCATCCGAGCATCTCCTGTACGGTTGCATCTCTTCTATCATCTGTGACGGCCATTGTCCTGTTTCTATGATTGATATGAGTTGCTGAAGTGTGTCATCTGCTTGTATGTCTTGTCTGATGTCCTCAAGTGTCATGGCTGGCACCTCACTTGTTATGATGGAAAGTATTCTCTCCATGTACATGTCAACATATTCATTGTCCTCTGTTACTGACAAAGGCAGTCTTAATAGAGGATCTGCAACATTACACTTCCTTGCTATGTGTTCATTTGTGTATTCAAAACGATGCAGTCTCATCCCAAGTCTCTGAATTCGTGATGGTAGCATTGTTGCCTTCTCTGGATTAAATATGTAAATCAGTGGTTTATTAAGAACATAAGAACATAAGAAATTTACAAATGAGAGGAGGCCATTCGGCCCATCAAGCTCGTTTGGGGAGAACCTA
>JAODLD010000101.1:33497947-33508477 GCA_026781065.1 Mormyrops boulengeri | reverse complement strand
CCGACTATATCTAGTCAGAACTTCGCAACCTCGCGCACCAGCTCAGGCTCCTTCCCCACCAGAGAGGTGACATTCCACACTGCACAAACCGTTGAAGGCTAATGAGCCCGGGTTCTGGATAGTTGCCTGCTTTGATGCGGTGCACCACTTGAAGTCACGGCTCACCTCGCCAACCGATGCTGGCACAGTTCGAGCCAGCCAGCCCTACCCTCGTCACATGCAATACCTCCACCTTGGCCATCAATGCCGTGATATCCCAGCTCCAAGTGGTAGTGGAAAGACCAATTGTTTTTACTTCCCAAGCACGCAGCACTACGTAACAGAGGTACTCAGTAGGGAAGAAAGATGCTCTGGTGTGCCTCTGGGCCTGTGAATGCTGGCACAAGACCTCTCTGGACATAAATTTACTTTGAGGACTGACTACCACACAGTCACCACCCTCCTGACCGCATCAGGCACTGGTCATAAACCACTCCGCCTTCACCATTAGGCTGACCACTTACAGCAGTATAACTATCACCTGCATATTATACCAAGCTGGGACAATGCAGAGGCTGACCTGCTATCACACTCAATCCCCAAGCCACCCACACCCCAGGTCTCAGGCCCTGAGCACGACCAGGCAGAGCATGACCTCGTCCAGCCTCTCCACACACTTATTTTGGGAGACTGTCACTGAAAGAGCTCCAGGATGCCTCAGCAGCTGACCCTGTCCTCTCCTCAGTTTTGTTGTATATTAGGCAAGGCTGGCCTACAAAGGTGTCGGATAAGCTGGCTCCCTACTTCAGGATCCATGAGGATTTATGCATACTGGAATGGCACTCGTGTTGCTAGAGGGCTCTGTACTGTGATCCCGAATGTTCTTCGTCTGCATGTCCTTGCTATGGCGCACAAGAGCCACTTGGCCATAGTCACACTCAAACAATGATTTGGGGACCCTGTGTGGTGGCCAGGGATTAACAGAGACATCGAGACCCTGGTCAAGGACTGCACAGCTTGTCTTTTGAGCAGCAAGACTACGGCCCCAGCCCTTCCCCTACCCATGCTGTCCCTGGACTGGCCATCCCAACTCTGGGAGCACCTACAACTTCACATCTGCGGCGAGCTGTATGGGGTACTACACCAACAGCAGTTTCTGTTTGTGACCTCCACTGTAAGTGGCCAGAGGTGACACCCACAAGCTCGATTACAGCCAAACCTTTATCACACAGCTTTCTATAACCCAGCTGCCAATGGGGGGATGGAACAACTAAATTAGTTACTAAAGAATGTAATCAGGGTGGACTTCACTCAAGGGTGCACATTCAATACCAGCCTCCTTCAGACACTGCTACACTATCGTGCCACCACAGACACTACCACTGGAGTCTCCCCAGCCTCCCTCATGTTGGGATGGGAGCTACTGCTACCTCTGGACAGGCTTTGCCCTGCTCTGGCCCATGCTCCAACTCACCCAGCTCAAGCCACAGTTAACACGTGTCAGAGCCAGATGAAGAACCGGTTCAACCGAACACGATGAGCCAAGCCACCTGCCATTGCCACTTATGACTGGGCCAGGATCTGATGGTCGTTCTGGTCAGATCCTGTCTAGGTCCACCGTCAGCTCGGCCCAGCCACATTCAAGCTCATGGATGGCACTCTTTGGCACGCTAGCCTCCTGTACAAAGTACAGGCCAGGATTGTGTGCAGCCCAACGGCCTCACAGGCTGACAACTCAGCATCCCCCAGCCCATCTGCAGCTCAGTCCCTCCTGTCCAGTCAGAAGCCATGGAGCCAAACCTTCAGGCTAGCACTGCATCTTTGCCTTGCACATCACTGCACATCACTGACTGGTGCATCTATGTGACTTTGTGACTGAGTATTACACTTAGGCTCTTGTGGGGTGGAATGTTATGTCAGGCATTTCTGTGTTCTGATCTTATGTTATGTTTTACGAAAGTGATGTCCGTGAATGAGGGTTAATGGGACTGTTCATAAAATGAGCTAATTCCAGCAAGAGCTTTGTCTGTTTTATCCGCTATCACAACATAACTTTAACAACCGAGCTGAACCCAGTATGAACTTATTCCTAATGTCCTGTGTATAAGTGAAAGTATGATATTTAGAGACTCAGGATTAACAAAATTTCCTCTTCCTGGTTGCCTTTTAAGGAACTATACATGGTCCATCAAGCAAATAGTGTTATCTGAAGATGAAGCATATTAATCTTGAAAAAAAACTGAAATTAAAGTGCTGTAATACTAGTTAAAGGTGAATTTTGTGGTTGTCAAAAGATGGATGGTTTATAATTCCTGTGAAAGAACTTTATGTGTGTAATTTTTATGTAAGTGATAAAGAGCACATGAATGAAACTGCAGTGATTTTGTCTTTAATTTATCTTGATGGTCTTGATGGGGGGTTGTCTCAGTGCGAGATTACTAATCAAGCACTACTTTCCAGATGATTTTTAACAAAGTATAACCTGACTGAATATGCGACTCAGTCCCTGCCCTGCCCTGCTCTGCCTTGCGCTCTGCCTTGGGCTTCAGACCCCCCCGACTCCCCATAGGACAAACGGGTACAGAAAATGAATGAAAAATGAATGGATATTATCTTTTTTTCCAAGATAAAGTTCCTGGAACTAGGAACTAATAACTAGGATTTGGAACTAAATAAGGTTAAAACCTAATATTTCAGGAACATTTTATTATGTATAAAGCAGTAAAGTATCAAGGAAGCACTACGTGAAATACTAGTACATTCCAAAGATGTACATGCCTTTCAGGTAAATAGGTTGCCCTAAATTTCACACCAATGAATCAGTGCAACGATGCGCATCTGAGTGTGTGTTCTCTGGACTGCTGTCTCATCCAAGACTCACAATTACTTATGCCTTATTCTTCCCAGGAGAGACTCCAGATAATACTAACATGAACTGTATGTAGTGATGGCAATATAAATAAATGGATATGTAATTTAACAGGCTTATTCATTACACCATACTTTATCCAAAGATATTTCACTTACACTACTTTTCGTATTGCAGTTGGGGTGTGAGTCGAACCACCTTGCTGCCTTATTCCATCGATCCTGCCGGACCAGTCTGAAGTTCTGAAATCATTAAAGTCCATTTCGATAACAAACCGACTGGAATACTGCATTATACCAAACTGCAATATAAAATGCAAACATTGTTGACATGCTTGGAATCAAACAGAACCATAATGCATTTTCAGTGATTCAGTGTTTGATTTGCGTAACATTGCATTTGGTATGTAATCACAAGTATTTTTTCAGAATTTTACTTTAGCATACAGTAAGACTATTATTACATATATACACTCAAGGAACTCAAGATATTCAACCAGATGACAATTTGTCATTTTTTTATTTAAAAAAAATGCTGCAGAAAACAGATATTAATTGTATAAGTATCATATTCAATCAGTTGTCTGTAATGAAAGTAAAATAAAATAAAATAAGAAGATTTAAGAATATATTCAATGCATTAATTTGTATTGTATCTGAAAAAGTGAGTTGTGGTGTAGTTGTGAAACACATAGCAAGTTTTCTTATTTACCTGAGTATTTCGCCCTATAAACTGTCTAATTAAATTTTTCATAAACATCTTCATCTGGTTAAAATCTCCTGTTGAAACACTGCCTGAACCATCTGTTAGGAACACGATATCTGTATCTGAAACAGGACAGTCTGTAGAAAAGAGGCAAGAAAAGAGCAGTTAAAAACCATAGATATGAACAAACTATTTATTAATGAACTGCATTCAAGTTTAAAAGTTTGTCGATTAAACCACTGCAGTCAATATCATTCCTGATGACAGTGTGGCTATACTGTATATAAATATGAGCTTGTCACTAGACTCATGGTGAGCCGATTTGGGATTATTTAATGCTGATAAAATGATGCAATCAACTGCATAGTCCAAACAAGCTTATACACAAAAGCATAGGCTGTGATGTATTATTCCAAACTTGTCACTAAAAAGTAAAACCCCAACAAATGCACCATTAGGCATAAAATGGTTACCAATTAGGCAGGTCTCCTGGTCAGGTAGAACCATCGGGGACCACTGACCTAGTGTATGTTGTGCATGTATTAAGTCGGCCTGTATGTATGTGGTTGAAAATACGGCACAAATGACATCCCATATTCGTTCAAAACTGAGCGTTTCACAATCCACTCAGAAACATGTGATGCATTCCGTGTCAGCCTGTTGATGTACATCAAGAGGGCGACTCTGCTTGTCCCACTCTCGCAAAGACAGTTTGTATTTGGAACACAGTAACTCAAAATGCATGTTACAGACCTTTTTCAAACTTTTCAGACACATTTTATAAGTGTCAATCTAAAAGCGATCAAATTTTGAGGCAGGTCACCCCAAAATTGATGGCAAAAAGGGGTAGTTTTAGACATTTGTTCCCATTAGCGTAATAACTCAATAAGTATTTGACATATCTTTTATCAACATTTGCAGACAAATTATAAGGATGAAAATGTGAACCTGTGCACATTTTGAGACAAGTCACACCAAAACTGAAGTAGTGAAATTGTGTGAGAGAGTTAGATGTGGTGGCTGTGATCACTGTGGGTCACCCGCTTAGAAAACTATCAAAGACATTAAAATAAATGGGGGGTATTGAATAGAACCTGGGGATTTCCTATATGGTAGCAGTGACCTGTAGTCAGTAGAGGACATCTCTAGATCAAAAAACTGAAATCTATATGAAAACCATTTAGTGATATAGTGATAACAAAAAAGAAGGGCCGCTTAAGACAGTTGATCTTGTCAGTATGCTACCACAAAGATTTTCTGAGCTTATTTGCAGGCTCATTGTATAGGCGGAGATCTACACCTGTCTAATTTTTGAGACAGTATTTTTGAAATTGCACTAGTAACAGCAAAGAAAATAGTAAATGAAATATGAGCTTTAACCTTGTCAACAGGATATCTTTATGTAATTACTCTGTTTATTCTGGTTCAGCTTTGATGGATCTTATTACCAATTCACAAAAACATTATACAGATGAAAATCTACATCTGAAAATGTTCGACCCAAGTCTGAAAAATGGTCCGCACAACATCAAAAAAGAGGTTTCCCATACATTGGGAGGACATTTGGTACCCACAATGTAATAAACAGGAGGAGCACTGCCAGAGCTCTGCAAAATGACCTCCAGCAGGCCACAAATGTGCATGTGTCTGCTCAAATGGTCAGAAACAGACTCCATGAGGGTGGTATGAGGACCCGACGTCCACAGGTGGGGGTTGTCCTTACAGCCCAACACCATGCAGGACGTTTGACATTTGCTAGAGAACACCAAGATTGGCAAATTCGCCACTGCAGCCCTGTGCTCTTCACAGATGAATGCAGGTTCACACTGAGCACGTGACAGACGTGACAGAGTCTGGAGACGCCGTGGAGAACGTTCTGCTGCCTGCAACATCCTCCAGCATGACCGGTTTGGCAGTGGGTCAGTAATGGTGTGGGGTGGCATTTAGGACAGCCCTCCATGTGCTCGCTAGAGGTAGCCTGACTGCCATTAGGTACCGAGATGAGATCCTCAGACCCCTTGTGAGACCATATGCTGGTGCGGTTGGCCCTGGGTTCCTCCTAATGCAAGACAATGCTAGACCTCATGTGGCTGGAGTGTGTCAGCAGTTCCTGCAAGACGAAGGCATTGATGCTATGGACTGGCCCGCCCGTTCCCCAGACCTGAATCCAATTGAGCACATCTGGGACATCATGTCTCGCTCCATCCACCAATGCCACGTTGCACCACAGACTGTCCAGGAGTTGGCGGATGCTTTAGTCCAGGTCTGGGAGGAGATCCTTTAGGAGACCATCCGCCACCTCATCAGGAGCATGCCCAGGCATTGTAGGGAGGTCAAACAGGCACGTGGAAGCCACACACACTACTTAGCCTCATTTTCATTTGTTTTAAGGACATTACATCAAAGTTGGATCAGCCCGTAGTGTGTTTTTCCACTTTAATTTTGAGTGTGACTCCAAATCCAGACCTCCATGCGTTGATAAATTTGATTTCCATTGACAATTTTTGTGTGATTTTGTTGTCAGCACATTCAACTATGTAAAGAACAAAGTATTTAATAAGAATATTTCATTCATTCAGATCTAGGATGTCTTATTTTTGTGTTCCCTTTATTTTTTTGAGCAGTTTATTTTCACATCATATAATGTGCACATGCATATAATTTATTCACATTATTTTTAATACTTCTAAAGGTTTCAGGTTCGAAATAGGTCTGCCCCGACACAGTTCTGTTTTTTCTCTCCACCCACACCACCTCCTGCAATTGCTCTGCCCCCCGGTTTGAATATCTCTAAACTTGCTACCATTAAGTGGTGTTGCTTCAGTTTTGGTGCTATTTGTCTCAGAATTTTAATAGGTCCGCATGTTTAGCCTTACAATGTTTCTGTGAAGGCTGAAAAACATCTGTCAAATACTTTTTCAGTTATCACAGTAACAAATATCTTAGGCTGTCCTTGTCTTTGCTACCACTATGTAGCACTGCTTTCATTTTGCTGTGATTTATCTCAAAATTTGAGCACGTCCATCTCTTCACTTCATACAATGTCTCAGCAAATTTGATAAAGAGCGGTTGAATACCTTTTCAGTTGCCATCTTAACAAGGAAGTGTCTCTGGCAGTGGCAACCAACCTAACAAAATACTTCAGGGAACACACTAACGTTTATAGAAAATTTAAGTGAATACATAACATTTTAAGAAACCTTTCTCTTCGCTGTTATTTATTATAACATTTTGTACCAGATATTTAAAGAGGAAACCTAAGTACAATGGTGAAGATACATATCTCTTTGTGAATTGTTTTGTGAACACGTGAAGGTTGTAAACGGAGTTATGTGTTTTTCGGTTTTCTTGAGTGTTTCGGGTATGTAATTATTGTAAAAATTGGACCAGTTTCCACTTTTATTTTAGAGTTGATTTTTTTCAGCCTGTATTTACTGTGCAGAATAAATTGTATGAAGATTTAAAGAACCCAAGGCCCAGTATTGGATTAATGACTGGAAGCTGGACAGATGGATGAATGGATGGATGGATAGATAGATAAGGGATTTACAGGTAAATGTTGAGTAATATTCTGCATGAAACAGTAGAACCATCCATCAGTGTCAGCCTAAATGTCAGTGGCAGCTCAGCAGCTTACAGGTCACCAAACCTTTACTGTTTTAGTGTTCTCAGAAATTTCCATTTGTTTTCCATTAATGTCAATATGATCATTTTCATTTTTTATTATTTTAATCACCCATTATTATTTCTTCAGTGCAAATTTAATGTTAAATTGTACATTTCATTCTGGAATGATTTCAAAAAATGATTTAAATACCACAAATCTATCAATAATTAAACATAGGTTTAAGACATGCATCTGTATGTTTTACATTATGGCTTCCACAATCTTTTTTTCATTGAATTATATGTATCCCCCTTTCTCAAAGGCTTTTCGCTTTCTCTAACCTTTGAGAGATGATGGAATTCCAGACCCAGGAACGAGTTGACCACTTAGTTGGAAACACATGCCATTGTATGTTGTAATGGAACTACAGTCTCTTGGTATAGTGGGACCACATGCCTGCAAAAATATAAAAATCCAGATTTCTTTGATGGAAACTCAACATGCTAGAACTGTCATGACTAAGCAGAGTGAATGATGATTCACAATGCAGATTACAAGTGAATGGGAACTTTTTTAAAAATTGCACTGAACTGAGCCAGAATAAACACAAACACGACCAGGTAACCTACAGTATGGCCATTCAGCTAACACGTAAGAAACCAACACATGAAACACAAGCAGCTACAACTTATGATACATCTACAATGATAAACAGAGGAACATGGCAAGGGCAAGCACATAAACACACAGGAAACGAGGGCTAGATGAGTAACAGGTGTGGGTCACTACAAGTGGGTCACTACAGTAGAACCATCCATCAGTGGCTAGGAATACTAAGGAACAGTGACGGTCATTAACAATCACTGAAGACTCAAACAGTAGGAACACAAAAAGAAAGGGATGGCCAGTGACACTTACAGATCAAATGGGGAAACAACAAGGCGGGGACTGATCCTGACAAGAGCAACAAGAAGACAGGCTACAGGACTTGATCCACCAATGTGAAACGTATGACACCACTGAGCCACCTTACTTTCTGAATGTTCACCATTTGCTGAAAAATATGTTGTGAGACACATAGATAAATGATCAGCCATAGTAGCATACTTACCAGTGTATTTGAAGATGTTGGGTCTTTAACCATTGACAGTCCAAGTGACATGTTTACAGCATACACAGGGACTGTGTTGAAATATCCATATTTTTACTGAATGATTAAAATACCAACTTTTTTTTGCAATTTCTTATCAATGCAAAACTGAAACCCTTACCAAAAGAACAGTAGTTTTCTAGCAGCACTTTATACTGTTTTTGTATGTATGAAATGTTTAAGCAAAAGTATTGTGATATATTTGTAAATGTACAGTATAGAGTATAAATACTTTACCTGTTATAGATACTATAGAGCATGCAGAGTTTCCAGTTTCACAACGGTAAATCCTTCCTCTGTATTTTTCATCATACCTCATCAAAGGATCGCTAACTAACAACCTGGAAGTTAAAGAGGAACAAATGATAAACTGTTTATTTTGAGACCCAGACATCACTAAGGATGGGAGTTCCACACATCTGAGCCAGCGGACTATAGCTGCCAGAAGTGTTTTTATTTTTTCCTACACAGGTTTTTCATTAGACATATTCAAATAGGGAATACACATGCTGTCCAAGTATTCCCTAATTGTTTTACCAAAGTAGTGTGGGGATTAGCCTGGAGTCTGTGAGCCTATGCTGGGTAGAAACAGAACAAGAAGCAAACCCATGACCAAGTGTGTGATTACAGGGTTACTCCAGAAAAGTACCAAAATGCATATTTAGTTGCACCATGTATACACTCTGCTGAAACAGAATATTAAAAAAAAGACGTTAATAATCCGCTAATCAGCATGCGAGGTGTGAATGTTGAAGCCTGCCGAGTGTGTGTGTCTGTGTGTGTGTTGGGGGGGGAGAGGAGAGGCCAGCACTGATTGGCAGACATTACATCGTTCTTTAGTCTCTGTGGAAAATGAAAGGTCAATCTGCCAGTCTGGTTTAATAATGAATCAAAAACATGTTGCAGGCCGTGCAAAACCATCTCATAGGCTGGCAGTTTGAAACCTTTGTATTACAGCCTTATTGGGCTATTTCTGATTTTCCTGATTCCACAAACATCTTCAATTTGATGGCTGCCTAACATGTATGACATATCAAACAAGTCTGGAGGCCAAAAGTATATAATAATATAATACCAACTGTTTGAGAATAACAATTGTAGCTGAATGTGGAGAAATGTAAATGAATTAAGTATTATGGTCATCTTTGTCAGTGCCACAAGAGAAAGGCAACAAGACAACAAAGACAGGGGATAAATTGGTCTGAAGGGATGTTGGAAGTTAATCATAAACAGCAAAGCGATCAAAAAACTATTAAAAGTGTCTTTTAGAGGTCTCCACACAAACAAATGCATTTTGTGTGTGTGTGAGAGAGAGAGCGAGAGAGAGAGAGAGAGAGAGAGAGAGAGATTTCCTGCAAGCTCCTGACAGGGTAAACAATTTTCCTCACCTTCTGTCATCCAGCTGTATCACCTTGTATCCAAAAGCTGTGTTAGGGCTGCCTTCAAAGGTCTTCCAAGGAATTGGATTAACATTGAAAGTTATTCCCAACTTGGGTGCTAATTGAGGAAGAAAGAAAGCAAATGAAATGCATACATATCCTTACATTAAATTTGGCATATTTTTCAGGCTTGAGCCCACCATCTTCTATACCTGCTTGCTCTAGTCCCCACAATGTCCATAGCCTACCCCAGAATCTACAGGCAAATGGCAGGGAATAACCCAGGGCAGGACATACACACACACACACGCACACACACACACACATATACATATTTGTATTCATATCTTTGTGAGGACTGTCCATTCATTTCTATGGGAAAAACCATAATCCCAATAATAACTTTAACCCCTACCCAGGCCTGACCATAACCATAAATAACCAAACAAAATACAAGACTTTTGGCATTTTAGTTTTTTGATTGCAGTCACAAATTTTTTTTAAAACTGACTTCCCCTTTGTGGGGACCGATTAACTGGTCCCAACAACATCAAAATAACAGATTTTTACCACATTTCAGGGAATACAGTATATACATGTATATACATAACCCTCCTCCCACACACACAATTTGGCAATTCCAATTCACCTTAGCATGTACTGCATCACCATGTCCCAACTTGAGGCCAGTTAAGAAATATTAAGTGGCTAGAATGGAATATACCATTAGCCGATGGATTTGAAAGCAAATATTTTATACTGTGTTTATAAGAACATAAGAAATTTACAAACGAGAGGAGGCCATTCGGCCCATCAAGCTCGTTTGGGGAGAACCTAACTA
>JAODLD010000101.1:33470371-33497847 GCA_026781065.1 Mormyrops boulengeri | reverse complement strand
GGTTATCACATGAAATTGTGGCAAGGGCAGCCTTGACGCTCTGTTCTATCCCATCAAAACATATAGTGAAACCATCACATGAAAGAGTCCTGAGATCATCTATGATGGGCTGAAGTATAGCATCTAATCCACATTCTTTCAAATGGATGTAACGTACCATCAAAGCTAAATGAATGTGGCTCAGCCAATGTTTTGTACAGTGTAATAGAAGGCACACAGTTTATACTTATTTCTTTAAGGCCCCAATGGATTTACGATTTCAAATTCATCTTCATAAAAATGAAGACGTAGAGCCTGTGGATTGTCTCGAAAATACAAGTGTTGCTTATAGTACTCCATCTATGTATTCTCGCAAAACCTCACTATCACTAGCCTTTGTACCATCTGCAATTATTTGCTCCAACACATCTTCCAGGGAACAGCACTTTTTGAGCACCTGAATGACTGGCACAATGGCCAATTTTTTCCCTGAAGCACTTATAAGTGTATAATTGACTGGTTCACTTAAACCCATTTTCAATTTACAGTGATTTTTTATCATATGCGGACACCGAATTACTTCACAAGCTTTGTCAAGAAAGTGTGTAGAGGACATAACATGGTTACATTCTTCACATTCAGATACATTAAACCCATTCTTTACAAGATGATATGAAATAAATGCATCATAGTTCTCTTTAAAGAAGCAAAGCAAAAAGTGAAGATCATCAACAATGTCTTGCTGTACTGAAAGGGTAAGCCCATTTTTTCCCCTACATTTCAAAATAAAGCCAAATAAGTTGTCTTTTAGACCCTCCAATAGTTGTTCCATACTTGGTGGTCTATGCTGGACCGATTCTAAAGCAGAGTGTTCATCAGGACTGGGCTGTTCTATAATGTCATTGTTCCCTGTGTAAGGGAAAAAGTTCTGTTTGTGTATCCTGTAAACATGCCGTTTGAAGGAAAGATATTTTGAAAAGGATGACTGATAGTCTTTCAAACCACACATGATGCTGAGCTTATTTGCATCAGGAGTTTGAGTTAAGAGTTGTTTTTTTCCCCTCGTCTTTTAAACGTTCCACCACTGCCTTCTTAAGCAGAGCTCCCTAGCTCTCTAATAGACTCATCCAGCTCTGCTGTCACAAACAATATCCCTATATAACAGCTGTGCTATGTGTGAGAGGTGAGAACACTCTGTTATACCTTCATGTGTGTGTGTTTTTTCTGTCATTGGTGTATTTTCTTGTACATTCCTTTTGCCTTTTGTTGTGTTATGCTGCTGTGACAATAATTTCCCTGGTGGGCTTAAAATGTCTAAAATTTACTTTTACAAACGTGAACCTCAGCCACTTTAGAAAAAATTGGTCAAATTCACTAGCCATTCTATCACTATTGTGCATCTGAAATCTACCAATTTACAAGCATTTTTGGTGGTATATTGGGTTAATTGGGTTCATTCCCATGTGGTACAGGTTCATGGGTACAAATATGTACTTTGCCATATCATGTACCCTTAAAGGTACAACATGGTATCACAAAGGATCTGCCCTGTTCCCTTTGAGGTACAGTCAACTGAAAAGGAACAGTTTTGTACCTGGAGGTTTAATATTGTACCCTGTGTGTACCTTTATTTCTCTGTGTGCATCTTTAAGCTGCGAAAACAGAAAAAAAACAATTTGAGAAATTGCCACAACATTAGGAATGGCAAAATCCACAGTTTGGTACATCCTGAGAAAGAAAGAAAGCATTGGTGAACTCAGCAACGCAAAAAAGCCTGGATGTCCATGGACGACAACAGTGGTGAATGATCGCAGAATCATTTCCATGGTGAAGAGAAACCCCTTCGTAACAGCCAACTAAGTGAACAACACTCTCCAGGAGGTAGCCGTATCAATATCCAAGTCTACCATAAAGAGAAGACTACATGAAAGCAAATACAGAGGGTTCACTGCAAGATGCAAGGCACTCATAAGCCTTAAGGTTAGAAAGGCTAGACTGGACTTTGCAAAAAAAAATCTAAAAAGCCAGCACAATTCTGGAACAGCATTCTTTGGACAGATGAAGCCAAGATCAACCTGTATCAGAATGATGGAAAGAAAAAAGTATGGAGGAGGGCTGGAACAGCTTACAATCCAAAGAATACTGCATCATCTGTAAAACATGGTGGAGGCAGTGTGTTGGCTTGGGCGTACATGGCTGCCAGTGGCACTGGGTCTTTAGGGTTTCTTGATGATGTGACACATGATGGAAGCACCCGAATGAATGCTGAGGTGTTCAGAGACATCATGTCTGCTCAAATCCAGCCAAATGAAGCCAAACTGATTGGGCGGTGTTTCATAACACAGATGGACAATGACCCAAAACACACAGCAAAAGCAACCCAGGACTTCATTAAAGCAAAGAAGTGGAATATTCTCAAATGGCCAAGTCAGTCACCTGATCTCAACCCCATTGAGCATGCATTTCACTTGCTAAAGACTGAACTACAGACAGAAAGACCTTCAAACAAACAGCAACTGAAAGCTGCTGCAGTAAAGGCCTGGCAGAGCATTAAAAAGGAAGAAACCCAGCGTCTGGTCATGTCCATGAGTTCAAGACTTCAGGCAGTGATTGTCTGCAAAGGGTTTTCAACTAAGTATTAGAATTGAGCATTTTATTTGCAGTTATATTAATTTGTCCAATTACTTATGAACCCCTGAAAGGAGGGGATTCTGTAGAAAAATTACTTTAGTTCCCCACATTTTTATGCAATGCTTTTGTTCTACCCACTGAATTAAAGCTTCACTTCAATTGCATCTGACTTGTTTCTTTTAAAATTTATTGTGGAAATTGAAAAACTTTGTCTCTGTCCAATGATTTATGGTCCTAACTGTAAGTACCTGTTCCATCTCGTCATCTTGAGTCTGAACATTGAGTTCAATAAAACCCCTTTTTGTTTTGCCACAACGCCTGTCCTCGAGTCCTTCCTCCCTCGAGTTGTGATATAAATAACTTAAAGAATGCTTAAAGCAAAGAACTTTTAACATGCCCCATTCACATGAACTGCTTTGTCTGTGTACTAACCCCACTGTAACCAATAGCTGTAAATTTACAGTTGGTTTCATACAGCATTTTACTGTATTTTAATAATACAGCATGCTACTGTATAATTTGAATAATATCTGTGAATTTCCAGTAAATTGCAATGTTACTGCTCTTGCTTCACTATTACAGTAAAATACTGGACTTGCAGGGCATTCTGGGATGTTTAACGGCTTTAACGATCAGTGCAGCTTAATTCATTACAGCGAGGTTTAGTTCTCCATTTTGTTTAGGCTAGCTGTTGCGTGGGTGCCAGAACAGATTGTCAGTTGGGGTTTTGACATGGTAAACTGCTCTTTTACAATTATACTATACTTTTTTATTTGTAGACTGTTAAAGTAATTATTAATTTAAACTACGTTATAATTTTTTTTGTTTGTTTTTGCTTGTATTTTATGGTATAATATTGTGCTGCTCTACAAAGAGGATTTAAATGTCTTTAATCTTTATTGTGTTGAACCATTGGACCTGACAGCCTTTGTCCTTCAACTACTTTTTTGGTTTTGAAAGCTCATTTCAAGGAAAAGGTGGAAGGGCTCATCCTTCAAGCAGATATAAGTTCAAAATCACATTATGAATTCATGCATTTGTTTGTAATTTTGTGGTATATTTGTGTGTTTATATAGGTATTTTTGACTGCAGCAGATATCCAGGAAAGACTCTGCCAGAGAGCCCTCAACTGATTATTCTTGGTATGTAAACATAAAAAGGAACAGGAAGAAACCTGTTCCATTGCTTTCCTTCAGTCAAGATTTTATTCTCATTATGTTCCATTTAGGTGGAAAATATGTTCCAGAGTCACTTGATTAGTTCTAAAAGGTAGGGGTTGGTACAGTGGTGTAGCGGTTAGTACTCATGCCTCTCAGGGCCAGGGTTCTAGGATGGAACCCATCGGGGTGCAGTTTTCCATGTTTTCCATGTCTGTGCTTGTGTGGGGATGGTCTGGGTATTTGAGTTACCTCCCACAATCCAAAGACAAGGAGGTTAAGTGAATTGGAGGTGCTAAATTTGCCCTGTGTATGGTAACTGTGCAAATTGTGTGTTGATTTATGGCCTTAGATGAACTGGCACATTCAGCAGAGATAAGACCCAGTTCACCGGTGTTAGTGGTTAATGTGTGTATGTGAAACTTAACAGTTTTTCAGGCTTCATTTTGCAGCATAACATGGGCGTTGTTAGGTCTGATCATTCAGAGCTATAGCCCCGAGTATATTAAGCCCAACCCAGAGTATTATGCCCTGTTGCCAATCTTTCTTTTCAAAAAAAAAAAGAAAGACAAGCCCCAGGTAAATTTCACTTAGCCCCTGATCTTCTCAATAGCTAAAAACGTCCCTGCAGCATAATATAAAAATATTTGGTGCAACATGTGATTATGTTACTCTTTGTGTTCAGGCGATACGTTTAGCAACAGGTGGTGGATGCTGAGCATTGAAGGACAGGTTGTATATGAAGGGACACAGCCCAGCTTCATCCATAGCTTTGCTGCAGTCTTCGCTTCATACTCCAATTTCATCCTCCAATATCAGGAAGAGGGTACCTGTACCCTTGAATTTGTTCAAAGGTAAGGCATTGATATATGTGACATCCATATCAAGGCTTGGGAAAACTTTCCCCAGGTTTAATAAGAATGACTAGGGAATTCATAGTAGACTTCAGTTGATTTATTCAGACCATTAATTTCACCTTCTGAGGTCTGTTTTATTTAGTGAAGGCAGTGAAAACTTTAGGGTGCATTACCGCCACCTTCTAGACTGGACTGTGGATGGATCAAGATCTTGATTTCTGATTGGTTCACCCCATAACTCCCCCGCCCCCCCCCAATCTCCCGCTCTACAAGTGCAAATTAGTTTTGCTACGTTTATCGCAAAATCTGTAGCAAAAGTCAAGGCGCGCAGATTTGAACTTGTGGGGAAGAATTTGAGAAGTTGTAATCACTGATTTGTGATTGTATCTGTCTTCATGGACGTTGCTATCATTGTATTCATGTGAATATCAATCTACAGACAAAGTAAAAAGTATGTGAACCCCTTGGAATTTTGTGGTTTTCTGCATGAATTGGTCATAAAAAGTGATCTGATCTGAAGTCACAGGTACTGATATACACAATGAGCCAATAACACACAAAAGGTTCTACTCCTTCATGCCTTTATTATACAAACATATTCAGCATTCACAGTGGTAGTGGAAAGAGTAAGCGAACCCTTAGGTTTAATAACTGGCTGACCCTCCTTTGGCAGCAATGACCTCAACCAGGCGCTTCCTGTAACTGCAGATCAGACCTGCATATCGTGTGGGGGGAATTTTAGCCCATTCTTCCCTGCAGAACTGCCTTAACTCTTCCATATTCTTTGGTTGTCTTCTGTGTATTGCTCTCTTCAAGTCATTCCACAGCATCTCAATAGAATTGAGATTGGGGCTCTGATGTTCCCTCCACCATACTTTACTGTAGAGATGATGTTTTTATGTTGATATGCAGTGCCCTTTTTACGCCAAATGAAGTTCTGCTTGTTCATCCCAAATTTTAGTTTCCTCACTCCACAAAACATTTTCCCAGTATCGTTGTGAAGTGCTCCTTCGCAAACTTCAGGCGTGCAGCAATGTTCCTTTTTGACAGCAGTGGCTTCCGTCCTGGTGCTCTGCCATGGACTCCTTTCTTGTTCAGTGTTTTGCGTAGTGTTGATTCATGAACACAGATGTTAAGACAGTTCTAATGACTTCTTCAAGTCTTTCGCTGTCACTCTAGGGTTCTTCTTTACCTCAAAGATGACTTTGCGTTGTGCTCTTGGGGTCATCTTGGCAGGGCGCCCACTTCTAGGCAGAGTAGCCACAGTACCAAATTGTCTCCATTTATAGACAACTTGCCTAACAGTAGACTGATGAATATGTAAAATCTTTGAGATGACTTTGTAACCCTTTCCAGCCTTATGTAACTTAATTCTTGATTGTAGGTCTTCAGACAGCTCTTTTGTGTGAGGCATGATTCCCATCTGAATACGCTTCTTGTCAAAAGCCCAAACTCAACCTTTTCAGTGGTTTTTATCAACCAAAGTCATTCTAGGCCACACCCCTGAACTCGTTTCATTAAATGGACTCCATTAAATGGACTTTACTTTGACTGTACATATTTATTGATATTTTTCTCACGTGTGTGAATATTTTCATTTGAATTTGAATGTACAAGTTCAAATACTTGTTCTGCACATTTTCACAATTTATATGAATATCAATCTATACATTAATTGGTATTTTTCTCTCGTGTGAATATTTTCGCGTGAATTTAAATCTCAAGTTTTATAAAATCTGATGCGGTTCATCATGAAGATATAGATGGGCAAGGGCTGCTCCAAAAAATGAATGACACCTAATAGTGTAGAACAATTCCTAAAAGGTCTGAGTAACTGTCTTGAATGTAAAGATGTAATGGAACCTTCATTTTTAGCAACTCTCATTTTTGCAGTAAAATTCCCCTCCCCTATCTCATAAACTAAAGAAAATACATGCCTAAAACTTTGCACATTAGCTGTTGAGTGCAATGACATTTTTTCTGTAATATGTGAAGCAAATCAAAAGATATCTCTTGAAAGGCATCTGTTGATTTCACATGAAATGACCTTAAAACAACTGTGAGACCCACACACTATTTTATTTAATGTAGAATTTATTTTCAGGTTGCTGGTGGTAAAGCTTTTTTATGAGGAAAAATGGTGTCCAAGAAGACTGGCCAAATTGTACAAAAGAAGAAAAACACAGTGAACCCCCATGTGTCATCACTTCTTCGTAAGCTAATGGACTTCAAATGTGATTTTGTGTAATTGCATTTAACACCATTTTCTGATTGTTTTTCAGTTATTTAGTGCAATGTTTTTTTCTTCTAATGTGAAGTGGTGATATCAGGTGATACAGTATTCAGATTTATTGCAGAATTTCAATACCTTGTTCAGTGAGTGTTTTCTCCATGTTTACTATATGTTGTTTGAAACATGAAAAACAAACTTTCAACTTGTTTACAGAGTGGGGAAGTGGAGCTTTTTCAGTTTTACCTGAGGATGTGGAGGATGCCGACCTTAGTTTCATACATTCCTGGGACTCCACAGTATGTTTGCGGCTAACGTTGTGCAGCAAATTGCTTGTGTTGCCACCTCCAGTGACAACTTTAGCTCGTCAGCATTTGCAGTAAATGGTTGTTTGGACCACATCCAAGCTTTTAAATCGAAAGTATCTCGGACAACAGACAAGCAAAAGTCCTTTTTACTTTTTCTCAGTACCTCCACTAACGCAGGTACTCCGTTACATGTGTGTTTAGTGGTGTAGCAGTGAAAAGGTCCCCCCTTAAACAGTTACGCGCTGCGCTACGTTCCAGACGTTGTTACGGCTATATAAACCGGTATTACGGTATAAGAAAAATCCATATAAGAAAAATAAAAAACGGTTTTCAGTATGAACCGGTATACCCAGCACTAACTGGAGGAGATCTCCCCGTCGGAAGACAAGCACCGCGCGGAAGAGGTGAGGCAGAACCTGACGCAACTAAGAGGCAGGGCTGCTGAAGCAATGATACAGCAGGTGTACCTGGACTGTGGAGGGTCTCCTCTCCCGCCGTTCGTGCAGCTAGCTAACACAACACTAAGGCCTGGGTCTCAGTTACCCCATTCCATCAGGGAATAGGGACATTTGCCAGACACTGCTTTTTCTTGGTAGCTTTCACGGGGGGGTTCTTTGCTGTGTCATATTTTGTGTGGCTTCTCCTCACAGATTAATTAATTTGCCAGTGGAGGTCCTACCTGGGGTTCAAGCTCCAGAGGACATAGCTCTGTGGATCTATAAGGCACAAAACCCCTCCACCATGCTAAAGTAACTTGAGTGATTCAACCCTGAGTATGTAGCTTCAATGATGAGAATCCGCATCTTCAAATTTTTCCAGCTACCATGGCTGATTTAGCGTTGTTAGAAGAAACTGCTTATGGAAAAATTAGAAGAGAGCACCTATTTAGAGATTATACTGATTTCTTGTCCCATAATGATGACTGTTTTCTAAGTCGATTTATCTTCTTGGAGCTGTGTGCTGACCTGGGGCCAACTTTACAAAGGCAGACTTTGAGGAACCGTGCTCTACCTGTTCCATTTAAAGTTCAGCCAGTTTTTAGATACAGGGCCTTTTCAACGTGAACTGGCTGCCCAATTGGGAATTTCGCGTCATGCCAGCTGTATGGGAAGGTATTATCTGCTAGTCATCCTGATATATAAGATTTCCTTACACCGTGGTTGAACAAACAAACATCAAAGTGCAATTCTCAGCAATGTCCAGTTTTCCTAATGTTATCAGCGCGATCGACTGCACACACATTTCCATAAAGGCACCTTCAGAGATTGAATTTGCTTATGTAAGTAAAAGCATTTCCTCTCTATTAATGTGCAATGCAAAAATGCGTTTCATTAATGTTGTGGCAAGATGGCCTGGCTCAACTCATTCATTCTCTCTGAGAAATAGTAGTGTTGGGAACAAACTTGAAAATGATGCTGCGCGCGATGGCTGGCTTCTCAGTAAGATAAGACATTTACTATTACCCCTGTGGTCAAATTGGCCACATCTCTTACAGCATCCACTATTGCATTTTGTGAACCCAGAACAGTGTCCATCAGCACACGGCCAGATGGTTGCCCACCTGTTTTCAAGGCACGGGACTGAGTACAGCCAGCGCCCTAAGATGTGCTGGGCACAGTAGCACCGTCACCGCCTGGAGTCGCGTCCCCAGCATAGGGGTCACCTTTTGTAATATTGTCTGAAACAGAATAAACAGTAATACCGCATCTGCCGCCTGCTCAGGTATGGATTTGATATGATCACTATAACCGTGATCACTCTATGCGGGTTCCACTGTATAGATATACACATACACACACCATATACTGTATATGTATATATACACTATATAGACACATACACACTGCATGTAAAGGGACATCATTATTTGCAGCCTGATATTCTGAACTATATTGAGTATGTATGTGATTATGTCATTCACTGAGATAGACATCTATGCAGGTGCCTTTTTTGTTGAAGGCTGATTTTAATTCATGACAAGAACCAGGTGTGGACATAACATTGCAGTGTGGGGATAACATTACAAAGGCCAGCAGGGAGCTTGTACTATTCACTCCATCTCCATAGCTTCCTGCGCCAGCCTGCTAAATTTGCATCCTGTGTGACACATAACTGTCTTGCGATAATTTTAACTTGCACCATGCCGCAAGAGCATTTCCAAACATGTAGCACTTCAACTTCTCCGCACCCCTAACGCCTTGTTCTAATCAAATAGAGAAGTTATTTTCTGCAAGAAGGCGGAACCTACATGTCCTCATGATCACACTATTTTAAATGTAATGGAAGAATTCCTTGAGCTGTATGATTGACTAAGACATGACCAATGTCTATGGAAAAACTTCTCAAGTGCACAGAAATAGATTGATTCACCTTAGTGAATCACAGGTGTCGTATATGGCCAAATGCAAAAATACAATTAATAAATATAACAAATTAATAAATATTTGTGAAAAGTGTTATCTGTTTCTACAGTGCTTTTTTATACTGTGTTAAGACTGATTTCATCCCTGTGCCGTCTTGGCCGTCCTGAGGAGTTTGTTTAGGCCTGAACTCATGCTGCTCCCCCAGGAAACCACAGAGTAGAGAACTACACTGGTCACTACAGACAAATGAACCACCTTCAGCAGCTTTTTATACATATCAAAAGACCTGAGCCTCCATAGAAAGTAGCCTGCTCTGGCTGAAGTTGATTCAGAGCTGATCTGAAGTCCTTACGGGAACTACAGCACCCTTTCTTAAGATATATCTGATGATTATATTGTAATAGAATGATTGCAATAATTGAGGTTAGCATATATGCACTTGTGATTTATAATTTATTAGATAAACTTGTTTACTTAATTAGTTATAACTATCATTCCTGCTAAATTGACAGAACAGAAAAATATGTTTAGTGCATTTAAATGCTACTGTTCTGTACAAACATATGACAAAATTAAATTCTTTTACAATGCTTATGCGAGTAAATTCTGTCTATTACAAGTGTTTTGGAGTTGTGTATAATGTCGCCTCCATGCAGATGTGCTGAAAGAGGAAATACTGCTATGGCAAGAGGAAGCCACCTATACTGCTGAAAGAAAAAAACTGGCTAAAATATCTAGACAAAAAGCAGCCACAACCTGGAGATATGACCTTTTGAAACTGAAAATAGACAGTATGCTATCTACAAATTTGAAAATATCCTCTCCACCAAAACACCAAGCATAAAGGAATAAATAGAAGCTAGCACTGTGGAACTTATTACTTTTCACAGACACTGTTGTTTCAACACTGAAAAGGGCAATGGCAAAGCATTTGGAAATGACTATGGTGTCTATTGAAATGTCTAATGAAATGGCTTCTTTATCCTGTAGTTTTCTGCACTTTACTTTGAAAAGAACACAGGAGAGCACTGTGTAAGAAAATATAAGTTATGAAAGTTGCCACTATGAGGAGTGCAATTAACAAAATTGACCAAACCCTGCTTCAAAAAAGAAGCTTCATACAGCTAGGGAAACTGTATTTCTGGGCAAGTTAGCAATCACAATTACACATGCATACACCAATTTTCAACAGTAGTCAGAACTTGCTAATTATAAAACTAAATGACACAGACATCCAATAAAGTGTGCTTTAAGCAATAGATTGTTTCCAACAATGCACACCGTTTAATTTTCAGAGAATGTTTTTCTGTATGTATTTTATTTTTGTTTTACCCCTCAAAAGTAGATAGCGACATATCTACTTAGGTAAAGCAATGACACAGTGCCAGCCATTACTTGACATATTTTAGCTTTTTTTTCAGTCAGTTACAAGACACACAGCACCCTCCCCAATTATTGGCACCCCTTGTAAAGATTTGTAAAAAGGGTTGGGAAAAATCTAGCTTTCAGTGAAGTAGCTTCATCTCACACTAAAAAAATTAGAAAAATCCAACCTTTCTTTGAAATAAATTTATTCAAAGAAAAACAAATCCTTCATCAAGAAATAATCCTTTTTACAAATCTTTACAAGGGGTGCCAATAATTGTGGAGGGCGCTGTAACTTCAGATTTTGTATGCTTTACATAATCTCCAAAAGAACAAAATAGCATCTGATTGCTCTAGACCAGGGGTCACCAACCTTTTTGAAACTGAGAGCTACTTCACGGGTACAGAGCCTTACGAAGGGCTACCAGTTTGAAACACCCTCCTAAACTTCATGTATAATAAACATGTTTTAAATGTTTTTTTTAGATATTGTCATTTTCAAATCTATGTAAATGCAAATGTGATTAAAAAAGAATAGCAACAGGATAAAATTAAATTTTAGACGCTGCTCACTAGTGAGCTGTGCTATTTTTAGAACAGGTCCGCGGCCAACTCATTTAGGGTGTTGGTGGTCTAATGATTAGGATGCTCACTTCTGGACCAAGAGATCGCAGGTTTGAGTCCCATCTTTGGCACTACCATCATTGGGTCCCTGAGCAAGACCCTTAACCCCAATTTACTCCAGGGAGACTGTCCCTGAATTGAGAAAAATGTAAGTCGCTCTGGATAAGAGCATCCGCTAAATGCTATAAATGTAAATCATGTGGTCTTTAGGGGTATCCTGGTTCCCGTGGGCACCATGTTGGTGACTCCTGCACTAAACTAAAACTGTGAAAGATTCATTTGGTGGTGTTTGGAGAAAACACTTCTTTTCTAACTTTATTCACTAATTGAAGTGTTTCAATCCTTTTCTGACCTTGCCTGCATTTCCCAAAATCATAGTTGCTAACTACGTTAGCAACTTGTGTAGTGCAAACTATGCAAGTACGACACTGGTGTTTCCCAAAACCATAGTTTGAACGAATGTTCACAAAACTGTCGTTAAGTTGTGTAGTTCGAACTATAGCTCTCAAGCTGCAGTTAGAAGCTTCTGAAACCACTGTAGTGGTACGATGGTTTTGGGAAACAGTCGTACTTTGGATGTTAGTTAGTTTGAACTAACATTGTATGATGCATCGTTAATGCTAACTTCCCTTGGTGCACGGGTAACACTCTCCTTGTTCGTTTTCTTCCCTTCTGAATTTCTTGCCATGTCATGATACAGGAAGCTTTTTCAGCTGATATAAGTCTACAGTAATATAGTTTATGAAGTAGAGTCAATCAGAGGTTAAATCAGAATCAGAAAGAAGGAAAAGCCCTGATACAGATATGCTCAAAATACAGAGCTCACTTGCCGGTGTCACACTCTGCCCCCTACGTCTGCCTGATCCTCCAGTTTCCTCCCAGGCATGGTCCTAAACAAGCCATGCCTGGTGCTTGTTCATCTTACATATCGTTCCTGCCCTTGTGTTAATCACTCCCAGCTGTTTGCTCCTCGTCAGTATCTGTATTTAAGTGCTTCCTAGGCCTGTGTTCCCTAAATGTGTCGTTGATGTTGTTGCCAGGTTAATCCCTGTTTTGTTTCACTTCCCCTGTAGGTCTTTCAGACATCCTTTTTTGCTAGTTTTTTTTTCTTTTTTTGGGGACAGTGTATGTGTTGCACATTTGGAATAAATAAGTTCCAGAGCAAATGTGCTGAGAGAGTTTTTATTTGCGTCTCTGCAGCTTAACACACTTCTTTTTGTACACTTTGGAATTGCTTGCGTGTCTACCGCATTTTTCGCTTTTACTGCCACCTAGTGGTTAAAATATGCAACCGCAAACATAGCCATAGAACAAAGGGCCCATTAATTCTGGAGAGTGCTACACGACACACAAAGATGATGACAGTTTTTTTTCAGTTGCTCAAGCATAATTTTGAAAATTGGGCCCATATTTTCAAAATACTTAACACAATTAGCACAACACCCAAGTAGTATCTCAGACCTTTTGTAAAATGAAACACTATTGTAAAAGCTCTACATTTTTTTTAATAAAAGCACTGTTTTGTTGTCATATTGTACACACATGAATATTATTAGCTAACTCATTTTGAATAAGATACACACTACTGCATTAATCATAAAACACTTTTAGCATTTCTAGTTTTCTAATGAAAAAAGTACACAAAATATGTTCACTAAACACCACATTAGATCAAGTCTGCACATCTGTATTTACTGCAACCACTACAGCCATGCAAAAGAGGGGGTAAAAATCTAAACATGTCTCCATCTAGCTGCATCTGGCCACAGAGCTTTATCGATGTCACAGGCATTGTTTTCACATGCAAGACATCATTGGGAAAAATCTTCTAGAATGTTGGATCCATCCTTGAATAGATACAACATCAATCTGATTACATGCATCTTCCATTGCTTGAATGAGAGGTGTATGAACATATGGCTGTAGATCATAACCTTCCACCACCATGCCGAGAAAAACTCTTCTATTGGGTTTAGGACGGGTGAGTACGGTGGAAGATTAAGACATGTAAATTATGGATGATCATGAAACCAATTTCGGACCAGAGGAGATCGGAGGAATAATACATTGTCCCAGGTATCGCATCTCCTCAATTTAATTTGCAGCAATAACAATATCATTGAGTTGGTCTAAAAATTCCAGAATGAGAGCTGTCTTGTATGGACCTAAGGTGGCATGGTGGTGGAGGACTCCATTCTGTGTGATTGCTGCACAGAGGGTAATGTTCCCCCCGTGCCGCCCTGGTACATTTGAAATAGCTCTGTGACCAATTATATTTCTTCCACGTCTTCTGACCTTTGTGAGGTTAAACCCTGCCTCATTAATGTATATGAACCGATGAGGGATTTCCTCAGCATCCACCTGCAAAACTCTCTGGAACACAGAAAACATGTAAGTCAAAATAGATCTAGTCAGACAGTAGATCTAAATGTACAAAATATGCATGTAGTGACCAATACTAACTTCCACATAGTCATGCTGCAGGTTTTTCTTCCGGTCTGAATTTCTTTCAAATGGCACTTTGTCCAGTTGTTTCATCTGCACGTGATTTTTCTTTAGGATACGAGTGTAGAAAGAGATACCTGGTGAAAGTATATATACTTGCCAAAAACGGTTTGGTTACTGACAATGTTTTGAATGTCTTATTGCATTATTGGGCGAAACCATATTTCTAATAGCTCTTTCTTGGTCTTCTGTGAACATGGGGCCCTTTCCTCCTTGGCGTTCCTGACCCTCAATCCTATGGTGACAGAACAAAATACATGTAGCCTATACAGTAAAATATCACATGATTAGGCATGGATACCAGAAAGTTCTGATGCAGTATATACTGGAAGCTACCAACTTACTATAAAAAGAGGAGATGTTTTTCACATACATGCAGTTGACAAAATGTCCAGATTACAGATGCCACTGTATATCTGCTGAGGTTTAGCTGGACTCTAAGACCAGCCTTGCTCAATGTCAACCCATGATTTACTACATGGTCGACAAGGGGAAAGAATTTTGTTGGACAAATTTGGTCTTCTTCTATGTCCTCTCCCTCCACCAGGTCTATCTCTACCTCAACCTTTAACCACATGGTTCATGGATGTGGTTATTTGAAAGCCAGTACTTTGAAATGGACAAGTGTGTTTAGTGATTTGCAAATCACTGTGTGTTGAGTTTTGCAAGAAATGTGAAGCTGACAATGTGCTTAGTGTTGTGCAAATCTGGGCTGATGATTTGTTAACTGAGCATAAGTTATGCCAAATATGGGACACTTTGTCTTTTAGTGTTTAAGAAACGGTAATCATAAAGGGTCTATTACACTCTCCCCTGCTTAACTAAATGTCATCCCGACATTTCCAGTCTCAGTTTATTCTGTGTTAAACAGTCTGATTGCTTACAGGTTAGAGTCCAGTATCCAAGACACACATCCGATGACAGATACCACATAACAAACATCCCCTTTTAAATGTCATGTGTTAAACAGTTGGTGTCATTGTGCACTACAACACCCAGCTATTTACTCCGCTGTGTCCATGGGAAGGTTGTCTTGACTGGCATAGATGTGGCCTTTGGCCTGTCAACAATCACATAAAATCTCACACTTCACCATAGAACTTAATCACTTTTCTCCATCTTGTATGGACTTTTTATAGTACTCATTCCAGACAGACTTGTCCTACAACAATTACTATTACTTCTTAGTAACCCTGCATTGTGACTCTCTATGTGTAAACTGACTTTCCTATAGGCCTTTATTAATTTAGAATAACATTTTCTAAACATTTCCAATCAATTATTTTAACATACCCATGAAACAACTCTAACAAACTCTAAAACTAAATTGCATTGGCATCTGCAACTCTGAGGCAGAAGAAATTTTAAATTCCATTTAACCAAATATGCAGTGCTCAAGTTGAGGGGGAATGAGGAAGGATGTCATCCCCCCTGAAATAAAAACAGTCAAAATCATCCCCCTTCTAAAACGAACATCCCCCCATTCAATCCCTTGTGCTACAGTATTTTATCAATGAATGTATAGGTCTATTGAGTAAAATACTGTGAGCGAGAGGGCACGCGCGAATAATGCTCGTGCCAACTTTTTAAAAAAAACTTACCTCAGTAAGCGGCATAGCAGGTGACGGTGTTGATGTGATTTTAACATCATGGCCAAACGGCATGGACAGCTCGATCAGAGGGACTTTGAATTTAAAAAGGCAAAAAGTAACATTTCAGGTAAGTCATGAGTCAGAAATATCAGGTCACACTTTTTGTAAGCCTACCATTATGCTACCAAAGGTGTGGACATAGCAATAACAACACAGCTAATGATGTTTGTTTGGAGTCAAGCTTACGATAATGTTAGTTTGTCTGGGATTCTTCAGGCAACAAAATAAGTGACATTCAAGGCAGGTAGGCTAAAGTAAACGTTGCTAACATTAACATCATTAATCATATTGAGGAGGAATCAGATACTGTAGCAGAGACACTTTGACTGTAGCCATGAGTAGGCTACAATCAGAGTGCAGCGCACACACCGGTATTTGAGTGAAAATTCAAAACCTGACTGCTTTGGGAGTAAATCCAACCTAACAGTAATCTGTATTTGGCCACTGCTGTTTTCTCCATAGATGACAGCCAGCACCAACATGGTGCTGGGGCGACAAGGGGAGCTGCAGGGGACCCGGAACCTGAGAGAACTGAAGGTTTGATAATTTAACTCTTTCATTGCTTCATGTTCTCTCAGCCCAAAAGCTGTAGGCTAGTTGTTTCTTGAATGTTCGTCATTTTCGTAGTTTTCTACATATCTAAGAGCAAGTTGCTGTGTTTTTAATCATTTGTAAAACATATGGTGCTGTCATTAATTCTTTAATTTTTTTTTTAGTTAAAATCCTGACAAGCAATGACATTACAGTTACAATATTTACCTATTTGGGCACTGGGCTTGGTGACTGTCCTTTTACTTTAACTAAGAAACAACTTACAGCACCTGACTGTTTGCTCATTCTAACTAAACCATAATCTCATTGTTTTCTTCATAGAGGATAACCATGGCCAGGAAGCAGGACGGCGAGCAGGAGAGCCAAGAGCTGGAGGGGAAACAGGTTTGATAATTCTTTTCTTTTTTTAAGTATATGTTTTGGGCTTTTTGCCTTTAATTGATAGGATAGTTTGAGAGAAATGGGAAATGGGAAGGTAGAGAGAGGGAGAATGAGCAAAGGGCCACCAGATTTAGGATTCAAACCAGGATCCGCTGCAGCAAGGACTGTAGCCTTTGCATGTGGCACCTGCTCAACCCACTGAGGTATGCAGCACCCCATGTTTGATAATGCTACATGTTGGGTTAAGACACTTTTCTTTTTCAATTGGCCTAATACAGTGTACATGAGGCAAATTAGTTTATCATGGATTTTTTGTTTTTGTAGTGGAAATAGGAAGAGAGGAGGAAGCAGAAGCAGGGCAAGATAGTGCTGATGATGCTGATAGCCCAAGTTACCAGGGAGATGATGATCAAGATATCCCTGATTGCTGGACATCTAGCATGTTCAGGGAGAAAGTAAAGCAATATCCATGGCTAATATGCCAAAACGAAAAACTTGGCTGCCTAACCTGTCAGAAAATTAAAGCAATTGGGCCAAATGCAGGTGGGAGCCAGGTGCATATTGTTAGTGAGTGGTCCAAAGTAAAAGTCACAGCCTATGGTGAATCCAGAGCAGCACAGTTGCAATCTTTTTGTAAGAAGATACACAAGCATAGAATGTCAGACTATCATCTAGCAGCTGAGAAAAGCATGGGAAATGCAAAAGAAAAGAGGATGGAAACACTGCAAAGGGACCACTTCTTATGTACTGATAGGGTATTTCGCACAGTTTATAAGATTGTGAAATCTGCAAGGCCTTTCACAGATCTACCAGTTGATATTGATCTGCAAATCTTGAATGGACTAGATATGGGAAGAACTTTACATTCAGACCATTCATGTGCAACAATCAGCCAACACATAGCCATGAAATGAGAAAGAGAGTAGTTGGAAAGGTCCTTCAAAGTGGAACGAAATTTTCTGTTCTGATAGATGAATGGTTCTGATAGGTGACCCAGGGTGTGGGGCCCCACCCGCCGTGTACCGTTATTTTTGTACTGAGGAACACCCCTTAGGATCTCCTGGAGCAACGACCCCGACGAGGCAGACACAAAAAATACCACTAATTACTCCCACAGGTTTATTTGGGCGTACAAGGTGAATACACTTTCCTTACCCAGATAAATTCACTCCCCCCATCCAACAGGTAAGACCAGTCATGTTATTCACTCCCCCACTGCAAAATAAGCACTCTACTCATACCAAAAAAGGTGATTCACACAACACCCGACCCAACTACACCACACACAATCCCCTTAAGGGGCAAATAGAGGAACCTAAACCCACCCAAGGACATGAAACAATACTCCCTCCCAAATAAACCCATTAAACAAACATAACAAACACAACATTTAACAAAGCAAAACCAACTCAGTCCTGGGCCCACATGCTGCCCCGTGTGGCCCACAAAAATAACGAAAACGTTTCCCGCTTATCTGGGCCGAAATGTCCCTCCCAGGCAGCGCCGCTACACCCCGGCCGATATGCAATCTTCCTGCCGCTTGCTCTTGGTTCCGGCGAATCCCAGCGGCCGCCTGAGCTCCGATGCGAATTCTCTGGCTATCACGCTCCGAGACCTCCCTCAGCACCTCACCAGCGCTGACAGCCTCCTCGCCATGGCGAACGCCTTCCGCTCAGCCTCCACGGTGGGAGTGCATCTCACTTGCTCTCTCCCCCCCGTCGTAGTCAGCGTTGCCACACTGCTCGTTCGCTCGACTCCGTGTCATCTCCGCAGGACCGGAATCAGCTTCAGAACGCTGCAGCTGTCTGTCTGCTTCCCCCTGCACTCCCCTGACGGAGACCTACACCCAGAGACAACAAACGAAAACACAAAGACGGCTCCCGGCGGCGTAGCTGCTCCTGCCACTGACGCCGCTGCTCTCCGTGACTCAGTCCGCAGTCCACTCGCCCAAGCGCCGGCGTCCCTCTCAGCCTAAGCAGTTCGTTCGACGGGAGTCCGTCCTAATACCGAAGTTTCCGCACTAACATTCCCCCCTGGAACCCAGCCCCGCATACTGGGGGCAGCCATCTTTAAAAGGCAAAGTTCCACCTTCCACCCCCAATCAGCCTATCCCAGCCAATTGATCGCCACCCCGATGTGTAGCACACGGTCCCCATAATTGTCCATGGCACTGCCTCGGGAAAATAACACACCGCCCCAAAACCAAGAGTCCCACAATAAAAAGATACCAATTCAATTAATCAACCCAATGTGATCAACACAAAATATTCCCCATCGTGCTAGCCACGACACTCCCCCCTGCTAAATAAGGACTCGTCCCGAGCCCCTCTAAACCCTATATCGGGCTGGCCTCACCCCAAGGTTAGCCTGCTGTGACCGACGTAGGGGCTCTTCAGCATCACCCTGCGGGAGGCCTTCGGCCGCAGCCAATCCCTCCTCCTCGGCTGCAGTCCTTGGCTCCCCCTGATCTTCTGCCCCTGTTGCCTGCCGCTCCACACTGTGAACGGCCCAACCTCTGGGGATAGATAGAACTGGCCGAGGGTCGATCTCAGCCCACACTCCCTCAGCCTCCGGTGTCACCAACGTCCGTCCTGGGGGACAAAGCCGCAAATGACGACGGTGGAGTGTCCGGAGCGGGCCGTCTCATCCTTTGGGGCACAGCTGGAACACCAGGGTCTCAAGATCCCGCTGCTTCATCACTACCCACGGGCTGGCCTGCCAATAGGGGCCCACCTTGCCCCCAGCCCGCCGGCAGAAATTCCGTATCAGGACCCGTTCTCCTGATGCCAATAGCCAGCATGTTGCCCCTGTATCCTGGTACCTCCTATCTCCTTGCCGTCGCTGTTCCGTCCCCCTTTCTGCCTCTCTACAGGCCACCCACAGTCGCCTTCAATAGCCCTGCAGCCACTCCAGACCAACCTCACCGGTCAGGTCACATGCCCCCTACCGTTGATCGACTGGAAGCCGTGGCTGTTGGCCAAACAGGACCCAAAATGGGGACAGGCCTGTGCTACTATGAGGGGTGCAGTTGTGAGCCTGCACCAGCTCCGGCAGGTGTGCTGTCCAACGGCCCTGTTCCCTGGCCGACAAGGTATTCAATAGGCACAACAGCGTCTGATTCCACCGTTCACACGTGCCATTTCCCTGTGGATGTTGCGGCAACCATAAGCCTCACACAGCCCTCTCACCAACTGCAATTCAAAAGCGGGGCCCTGGTCAGACAGCAGCCGTTCGTGGCATCCATAACGTCGAATCACTTCCTCCCAGTTCACCCAAACCGCCGTCGCCGCTATCTGATCTCGTGTGGGCACGGCAAAGGCAAATCTGGAGAACACATCGATGGCTACTAGCACATATGGATATGGATCCCCCGGGCGGCCCAGCGACAGGTAGTCCACTGCCAGAACCTCCCGGGGGTAACTAGTCTGTAGGCCACTAAAGGGTGGTGACCCACCCCTCCCCCGGCTTCCGACCAGGCACTCCTGACAGTCCTGCTGCCATCTCTCCACGTCTCTCCACAGGCCCGGCCAATGGAACCTGTCCCTGAGGGCCAGGACCATCCTTCGCCCCCGGGCATGCCCCAACGCCCGGTGGTACTCCTGCCACACTTGCCGTCGCTCACCCTCAGGGACCACCACCGTCCAGCCTTTCTTTCCCCCCGAAAGTAATTGGTACATCAGCACCCCCCGATCTACCTTCAGTTGGTCCCAGACCTCCAGCAAACTCCGACTTACCCCTACCAAGGTGCCCTTGTCCTCCATGGTTGGCCGCACCCCCAACAGCACCCAGTCACATACCTGGGACACAGCTGGATCTCAGCCCTGCCACTCCGCCCAGTTATCCACTGTCTCAATCTGTGCCACCGTGGTCATCCCAGGGCGCCGGGACAGCGCATCCGAGTTCTGATGCTCTCGTCCTGGTTTGTGGTGCAGCTCTGTATTAGGATGAATTCATGGACGATTACGTCACCCACGTGGCATGGGATTAATCCTTTTACTGTAATAGTCTGGGAAGTTGTAATTGTGAATTAGTTATGATTGCGTGTGGACTGATCGTCCTGAAATTCAGATCAATTGTCCATGATTCACCCCGAATGTTACTAAACTATACAAACATGTTATTTACCATCCCCTGTAAAAAAAACCCTATTTCGCCATAAATAACTTGGGCTCATAAAAAGAAACCAGGATGCATATCTGGGCCGTTAGATCGGCAAGCAGAACACTTATCTTGGTTTCGGGAGATGGGGGATCGGTATACAGCACCTTAATCTTGTCTTCAGGAGGGCTGTGAGGCATTGCGCAAGGACGCATTGTGCAAGGACACCTGTCCTAGGGGAATTGTCTTATTATCTCTATTACTCTCTTATTATACTTCACAAGCAGCATCACTCGGACAAAAGAGGGAATTTGCGACCACGTTGCCTGAGGGGAAAGGGTGAGCCTGGCCAGCTCGTCCCCTGCCCACATGCAACACTAAATTTAGTATAAAAGAAGGGGGAGATCCCAGTACTGACCGGAGCTCAGCCGTGGGATAGAGCGCGCATCGCCCGGCACTTTCTCAGGACTCACGTGTTGGTCTCCTGCCAGGACTGAAAAGGGCTCCTCAGTCCATGTGTGAAGGTGGGTGATGATGGCAAGTCCGAGTGTAAATAGTTTTGTAGCCGCTTGTACGTTTCATTGATTGTGGGGATTATCGCCGCTCGTGATAATATAATTCGCATTATCTATATTTTATTGTTTCTTTTTTATATATTTTCATTCGTATGATGCATACCATTCTATACTACTTGTAATACAAGGTTATTTTGCATTGCTTTCAGTATGATAGCTTGGTATTGATGTTAATGTGAGGTTACTTTGTCTTACTTATTAAAGTGTTTTTGAGTGAACCTAAGCGTACCTGTTTGTTCCTTCGAGAGCCCTATATCCCTCTCACATCCATTTTAAGACAAGCTCATAATCAAACGAGGCCAGCTGGCCGGCCCACCGTTGTTCTACTGCCCCCAGCTTGGCAGTCTTCAGGTGCAGGAGAGGGTGGTGGTCTGTGAACACCTCAAACTTGGCCCCCCATAAGTAATCTTTAAACTTCTCCACTACCGCCCACTTGAGAGCCAGCAACTCCGATAACGCTCCCTCAATGGAGCTGCTGTACCAGTGGGGATACTGTGGTACATCGCATCCGTGCGGCCATGATCGTCCTCATTGCGGGAAAACACCCCCTGCCACCTACTGAGCAACCCACTCAGCTGCTCCTCTTCCTCTGAGGTCAGTCCTTCTCCCTTAGCTGCCAACTTGTGTGCAGTAGCTGTTCGGGAAGAGCTCCAGCCACCGGCCTCACTTACACTGCAATCACGCCCCCCTTAGGAGGGCGCAGCACCAGTTCCTTCTGCTCCGCCTCCACAGTGGGATTGGGGGCGCAGTGCATGGGGCTTTTCCCATGCACTGCATTCGCCATGGCGAACGCCTTCCGTTCAGCCTCCACGGTGGGAGTGCATCTCACTTGCTCACTCCCCCCCCGTCGTAGTCAGCGTTGCCACAATGCTCGCTCGCTCGACTCCGTGTCATCTCCGCGGGACCAGAATCAGCTTGAAAGCGCTGCAGCTGTCTGTCTGTTTCCCCCTGCACTCCCCCGACGGAGACCTACACCCAGAGACAACAAACGAAAACACAAAGATGGCGCCCGGCGGCGTAGCTGCTCCTGCCGCTGACGCCGCTGCGCTCCATGACTCAGTCCGCAGTCCACTCACCGAAGCGCCGACGTCCCTCTCAGCCTAAGCAATTCGTTCGCTGGGAGTCCGTCCTAATACCGAAGTTTCCGCACTAACATTCCCCCCCAGAACCCAGCCCCGCATACTGGGGGCGGCCATCTTTAAAAGGCAAAGTTCCGCCTTCCACCCCCAATCAGCCTATCCCAGCCAATTGATCGCCACCCCGATGTGTAGCGCAAGGTCCCCATAATTGTCCATGGCGCTGCCTGGGGAAAATAACACACCGTCCCAAAACCAAGAATCCCACAATAAAAACATACCAATTCCCCAAAAATATTAATCAAGCCAATGTGATCAACACAAAATACTCCCCGTCGTGCTAGCCATGACAAATCTACAACTGACAGTAAAAAATCAGTTTTGATCATTTATATTAGAGCAAACCTAGGGATGAGTGAAGAGCCACTAACATTCTTCTTGGATCTAGTTGAGCTTTCTGCTACCAATGCAAATTGAATTTATCAAGCTCTGATGAATAACCTGTCACACCATGGCTTCTCTGAAGGTATTATGAGGGAGCATTTCTTTGCTTCACATCAGATGGAGCTTCTGTTATGCTTGGAAGTAAATCAGGTGTCGCAACCAAAACTGTAGGAAAGTTTCCCAACATGATGGTGTGGCACTGCATGAACCACCATCTTGAGTTGAGTGTTGGAGATGCTGTTGAAGAAATTGCAGGGATAAATGAGTTCCAGTTTTTCTTTGACAAAGTTTACAGTCTCTATCATGCATCTGCCAAAAACCGTCATGAGCTCAATGAATGTTATGAGGAACTTGCATTACTGTGTCTGAATATAGGGAGAATTCTCAGCACTAGATGGGTGGCATCCAGTTTTAGGACCATTAGAGCTGTATGGAAACAGTACCCTGCACTCCACAAACACACTTTCTAATGCCTCAGTTGATCCTAAAAGCAGCTCAACTGAAAGATGCATGTTCAGTGGTTTAACAAATTGACTATCTAATGCAACCTTTGTGCAGAACCTTGGAGTCATGTATGATGCATTAGAAGAGCTGTCTGAATTCCCCCTCTCACTACAACACAGAAACATGACGCTCCCCAAGGCCGAAGCAAGCTTCAGTCGGCAGGTCCATGTGTTGAAGTCAATGGCAGAGCAGCCTGGACCAAAGGCAGAAGAGGCTCAGTCTGCAGTGAATTTGAAAGTATTCAAAGGAGTTCCACTGACAAACAATTCATGGTACAGCAGAGAAATAAACCACCAACAGTTTTTTCATGCCTTGGCTGCAAATATTGAGATGAGAATGGGATGCCTGCCTGGTAAACAGAATAGCAAAGAAGAATACCAGAGCTTTCTTAACAGTGTTAAAGTCCTGCAGCCCTCTAACTGGCCAGATGCGTGTGGGCTTCGTTATGCCAAAAAGGAAATACAGGAACTCTGCTCCTTTTTCAATCTTGATAATGGCAGACAGATTCAGAGAGGGATGAGGGAATGTATTGACATGGTCAGACTCAAAACTGTTGATGAAATAAAACCACCAGCACCAGAAAAGCTTAAACCCCTCCTTCAGGCAGTGAACATGTAAGGCCAGAGGCCTTGCAGGCCCCGTCGGTCTGAGCTCTGACAAGTCTGCAATGTTCCACTCAGTGACCTAAGGCAAAGGTCCACCGGCTCCGACAAGGCTGGACCCAAATCACCTGATCACTACATCAAAAGGAACACCTCACCGCCGCTGGGCTACCAGAACCCTGCAGCCAAAGTCCAGCGATAAGGCCTGATTGACTCAAGACACAGATGCATCCTACAATCACTAACTCACACTAACACAGGAGGTAATACCCCAGATTAACATCAGGGACACATACACCCATGTTTGGTCTCATTTGAATGGTCACAGTATAACGGGCACAATACTCTCAACCTTAATGCAGTATGTTCTCACATAAGAGAAATATAGAAAGTATGGCTAAATCCACCAAAGTGGAGGATCTTATCACCTGGTAGAACAAAGGAAGGCTCACACCCCTCCTAAAGCAATTCGATTGGCTGAGGGTCTGAGGATTGATAAGATCAACAGTTCCCCAGGACAGACGCACAAGATCAAAATGGTCCCTAAAATAATCAATCACATGTGAGCGTGGGTTCAGTCAGATGAACATTTTAACCACAACTAGAAGCTCCCTAGAGGTAAAAAGCATGTCAGCCTTGCTTTTCATCAGGTGTGCTGGCCCTCCATTGAAACTGTTCAAACCAGATGTTTATGTCAAGTCTTGGCTTCAAAGCCATTGCCTAGCTAATGATCTAAAAGCAAGAGCCTGGAAAATTGACAACAAAAAATATGATTATGAAAATCTTAGGAAACTTATATGAGGTTTTATGTAAGTCACTTTTATCCAAAAAAAATCTCAGTTTGTGCTGTATATTTGTGTAATTTGTAAGATTCAGTTTCAGATTTTGTAAATTGTTTCAATGGTTTCATTCTTTTGTTTTTGCATTTGAATTAAAATGGACTTGACCTGACTTTCAGATGTTAATTTACAATGTTTTCTGAGGTTTTGTTTTGACTTTTAGATGAATTACCAAAAGATTTCAAAGTGCCATGAGTATGAAGCTGCACTTGAACCAAGTGGGAAAATGTGTCCTCTGCATTTGACCCTAACTATGGAGTATGTGATAGCTATGCCAGCCAGGGGACTGACTCCAATTCTGAGGTGCCTTGGGCAGGATCAATGACAGGAGTATCTGACACGTAACATCCATACCATGCATGTTGTTTTAGGATAGAATATATTAATTATGTTTTTGCTTAAACAACAATAAAAAGGGTACACAGTTGGTCTCCCACTATGTGCATGTCATCAGCACAAAATATATCTGATAAACGATAAAATTCACCATCCCCCCTGATTTGTTTTTACAACTCGACTACTGCAATTATGGGATGTCCCAGTCTATTATATGTAAAAATTTTGTGTGCATTTCTCACTCTCAAAGGATATTGTCTTGCTGGTGCTGAAGATGGCGGTGACACCTCTCTCACATTGTTATTGGTTGCATCAAGCTCAGCATCCTCTCCCGGGTCAGCTGTCACTTCATTCTCTAGCTCAGTCTCTGATAATCCTTCTTCCTCTCTATCTGCCTCTGGTGTGGAGTCTGTTCTCCCATCCTGTCATCTCTCACAGGGGCTGGCGTTGCTGCCAGTGGCTGGAACTCTTCGGCCTCTGCCCTAAGGTTGCTCCAGATTTGTTTTGGGCATTGCCCTCCGGGCCATCCATTGCATGCCCATTCATCCTCTTCGTCACCTGAGGAAGACTCGGGTTCCCGGTTCTGTGGTGTTGGCGAATATTTCTCTTTATATCTCTTCTCACCCCCCTTTTTTGGAATCTGTATCTCAACGGGCAGGAAATTGCAGGGCAGCAGCAGATATAGGAGGCTGCAGCCAAGATATAGCTCTGCTCCCTGAATTTTCATGTCATACCATTCTTCTCCTCTTTTTCCACAAGCCTTTGCCGCCTTAGACGCTAACTTGTAGGCCTCCTCCATCCTCTGTTTCCATTTCTTTGCATACTTGTGAAGAGATATACTGCCATCAGTGGTTGGGATGCCAAACATAATATCAATGGGCAATCTGGGGTTATGTCCGAAGAGCAAGTAGTAGGGTGCATATCCTGTGGACTCATTGCGTGTGCAATTATAGGCATGCACCAATTTGGCAAGAGAGCTTTTCCAATCAGTTTGATTGGCTTCATCATCCAAGGTGCGCAACATGGCCAAAAGGGTGCCGATAAAGCGCTCCACCTGATCATTTCCCTGGGGATGGTAAGGGGTAGTTCAAGAACCTTGGGTCCACAGTAGTTTTGGAGCTCTGCAAATAATTTGTTTCCAAACTCCCTTCCCTGATCATGATGTAGTTTGGTTGGGAAGCCAAACCTAAGGATGAAATCTCCAAATATCTTTTCAGCAGCCGTACAAGCACTGTTATTTGTACAAGTATACGCCTGAGCAAATCTGGTGAAATGGTCCATGACCACAAGGATATATTCAAACCCTCCTTTACACTTCTCTAGGTGCATGAAGTCAATCGATACCAACTCGAAGGGGTACGTCATCACAATACTAGTCAGTGGTGCTCTTATGGCTTTCTGTGGCATTTTCCGCTTTACACAGTTACATACCCTGTTAATGTCATGTTCAAGTGGCATCCTTGATAATCCGTCCGCATCAGAATTTGACTTTCCTGGCCTATTCTTAATGGTAAATCTGAAGTCGGCTAGTTCAGCCACCCACCTCAGCATTGTTGCATTTAGTTTAGCTGTTGTCAGCACATATGTGAGAGGGTTGTTATCTGTATATACTATAAACGATGAGCATAATACAAATAGTCCCTAAATCTCTCACATATGGCCCATTTCATTGGTAAAAACTCTAACTTAGCAGAGTAGAGATGGTAGTTCCTCTCTGGTGCCGAGAGGGTGTGGAACCCGTAAGCAATGACCACTAACTTTCCTTCCTGTCTCTGGTAGAGCACCACTCCTAGTCCATCTTGAGACACATTGCAATGCAGAATGAATGGTTCTTCAAAGTTTGGGTACCCTAAGACAGGGGGACTTGAAAGGTGATCAATCAGCTGACTCAGTACCACACTATGTTGTTCTGTCCATGTTATGCGTTGGTGTGAGGATACCTGGCTTTGGTTTTTTGCTTTCTCACCCCAGCCTTTCGTTTCTTGTTGTCTTTTGGGGTTTCACTGGTTGATTTTTCGCCACACAGCAAAGCATAAAGAGATTTCGCTATCTGAGAGAAATTTGGAATACAAGCTCGGTAGTAGGAGATGAACCCCAGTATTTTCCTCAACTCACCCACTGTAGCTGGTTTTCTGTACTTCATTTCTTGCACCAGAGCTACTTCAGCTGGGTCCATTGTATAACCCTCCTTAGATACCAGTTTCCTTAGAAATCTAACCTGATTTTTGAAGAGCTCACATTTTGTGGCAGTCAGCTTCACCCCATGTTGTTGGTAGCGCTGAAGCACAGTCCTCAGATCTCTCAAGTGGTCCTCAAAGGTTTGTCTGTGAAGATTCTCAGTCATCCAGGTGAAACTGTCTGTTGCTTGAGTCATGGCAACTGGACTTCTCTCTTATAA
>JAODLD010000101.1:33455838-33467187 GCA_026781065.1 Mormyrops boulengeri | reverse complement strand
AATCCACAGCAACCCTGTGATTAATCTGATTAAAAATTTTAATCGTTTGACAGCACTAATATATATATATATATATAATTATCCTTATCTATTTATTTATTTATTTATTTTCCTCATCAGACGGAGAGGGAGAGAGAGAAGGAAAAAGGGAAGAGAAAAAAAGGGAAAAGAGGAGAAGGAGGATAGAGAGAGAGAGGGGGGAAAAAAAACAAAAAACAAAACAGATAATCTGCTTCAGGACTGCTGTGTCCCTATGTAAATAAACGCTGGCATTGCTACCTTCTTACATCACCTTCTGTGTAGACAGCATCATTCCCATTAAGGAGGTAATAATATATCCCAACAATGAACCTTGGATAACTAAAGAACTTAAAGAAATTCTCAACAAAAAAAAAATCTTCACCGGCATAAATCTTGAGAAGAAGGAGGTTAACAAGGAGGTAAAAAGAGCCATAAAAAATGCCAAGCTGATGTATAAGAACAAGGTGGAGGAAAAATTTGGTCAAGGATGCCTCCGCTCAGCCTGGCAAAGAATTAAGAATATGGCCGCTGTGAACACTCCCCCCACCACATACAGGACCATCCCGGTGGCAGGCAGCAGCCTGCATCGCTCCCCAATGACCTCAACTCCTTCTTCTCCAGGTTTGAGACAGACAACACCTCCTGCCTCAGTGCAGTCACCTCCTCCCTACTGCCTACTGGAGCAGATCTCACCTTCTCCATCGAGGAGGTTGTGAGAGCCCTCAAGAAGACCAAGGAGAACACTGCATCTGGGCCAGACAATATTAGTGGCCGTGTTCTACGTCATTGTACAGAGCAGCTGGGAGGCATGTTTCAGCTCCTGTTTCAAAGATCAGTAGAGAGCTGCACAGTTCCCCAGTTATGGAAGCACTCCACGGTGGTCCCTATCCCCAGGAAGAGCTCAGTCAGGGCTCTGAATGACCTTAGGCCTGTGGCTCTGATCACCCTTGTGATGAAGGCTATGGAGAGAGTCATAAAGAAGCCCATCGTCAAGGTGACTGATGCTCTGATGGACCCTCTCCAGTTTGCATACCAGGCAGGTAGAGGGGTTCATGACACAAAATTATTCATCATGGACACCATACACAGGCACCTGCAATGTCCCAACACCTCAGCTAGACTTCTGTTTGCTGACTTTTCTTCAGCATTCAACACTATGCAGCCACATACCCTAGCAGAGAACTATCCTCCTGCTTCCACCTGGATGACCAGCTAGGTCTGTGGATCCTAGATTTTTTAACCGACAGAACACAGAGAGTGCTCCTCCACTGGCTCTCCTCAAGGCTGTGTACTCTTACCTCTGCCTTTCATCCTCTACACAGATGACTGCAGGTCTTCCCACACTGACTGCTATCTGATGCAGATAACACTGTTCTTCTGTCTCTGCTCTCTGGCTCTTCTCACTTCCACAATGCAATGCTCCACAAGTGCAGTGGTGGTGTGGAGTGGAGTGGTGTGACCATGCCTCACTAGAGCTGAATGTGGAGAAGACAAAAGAGATGTGTATCTACTTCATTGAGAGTGTCATTACATTCTCAATAACCTGCTTGTTCCATGCCACCACTCTGCATGACAGAGCCTGCCTACAGAGGACAGTCAAGGTGTACTCTAAAATAATTGGATCCCCAGTCAGAACTCTGTCCTCCTTCTGTGAGCTGCAAACACTGAGAACAGCACGCAGAATCCTACAGGACTCCTCACATGTGCTGTTCCCAGCCTTTGAGTGGCTTCCTTCTGGGCGCTGAATCCACTGCCCAGACAGCAGGACACAGAGGAGAAGAGCCACTTTTGTTCCAAGGGCTGTTCAACTTTTGAACTCGAAGCCGCCATTACCCTCTGCCTTTATGCACCAAACCCCATAAGGTACAGTATAACCACATTCTCATTCCCCACTATCTATTGACCTCCCCATTTTTTTGCACCTTATGTTAGTCTGTTAAATTACCTACTTGCAACTGCAATTTTGCACCTTATGTATACATCGAGAACCACTTACTACATCATTTCTTTATTATTGTTTATCATTATTACTTTATTTTTATTATTGCTTGTTAATGTCTGGTTCTGTGTCTGTGCAACACTGCTCTACGTGCCTCAAATTGCCCCTCGGGGACAAATAAATTTTTTGGATTTGATTTGATTTGATTTGACCCATGGGGGGTAATTTATACACAGTCAAACACAGGGGGATAAAGCTTGAACTTAAGCAGGGCACTAGTACAGAACACACAATGCATGGAACCAGGAACATTAACTACATGCAAGACACGTTGTCCATGTGTTTCCAGGCATTCGGAAATCTCGTGGCCAGGCGTTATTAATTCGTGGCCACCACTTAATTATCTCGTGGCCACGCCTTATAATTCGTGGCCACGCAATATATATTTTTTCGTTTATACTAAACGATAATCTCTAAGAAAAAGGGTCAGTAGCACTACTAAGTGGACCCAAAATAGGTTACACGTGCACTGTTTTCACGCATTATTTAGCGTGTTAGTATGTATGGGTGTGGCCTACAGTATATTTTCATAAACAGATCCGGCGGAAAAATGGCAGAAAACACTACTTCGGAATTGCAGATTGTGTTTTGATCCAGCTGCTGCAGTAATCATTAATATTTTATAAAGGACTGCTTGTTTTTGTTTTATAATTACATACATTGTTCAGTCATTCATTGCAAAGGAAAATTACTACTAAGTTCTGGCAAAGGCTTAAGGTCATAGCTGGATATTTCACTAATAAAGAAAAGCAGAAGCACTTTATGTTAAAAGGAAGAACTAATTTGATATAAATAAACATGGAGATTATTAATTATTAAGAGTTTCTTTTTAAATATTGTGATAATCATCAAACCTTTTATCGTGATATTATCATAGCGTGAGTTTTTGGTATCGTTACATCCCTAGTACATAATAATAATCATGATTATACAGCAATAATAAAAAGTAACTACATAGTGTACTGTACCGTAGCTCCATTCATTATTACGAACCACTGTGTTTATCCTGGATTTTTAATAGAGTTGTGGAAGCTTTCTGGAAGCCTGTTCGTTAGTGTGAGCTGTCCATAAGACGTTCTTAACTCGGGTACTGCCCATATAAATATGCTTCCTACTGTTACAGAGCTTATAGCTTATCATGCAGTGTGTCTGAGAAATAACAGGTTTCATTGTGACCATTTTGATATAGATTTTGTAATTTATGAAATATATTTCAGCATGGCATCATGCCTATTGTGGAGCCTGAAATTCTCCCTGATGGAGACCATGACCTAAGGCTGAGAAAGTCCTAGCTGCTGTCTACAAGGCTCTGTCTGACCATCACGTCTACCTAGAGGGGACCTTGCTGAAACCCAACATGGTGACAGCTGGCCACTCTTGCTCACACAAATATTCACCCCAGGAGATCACCATGGCTACTGTCACTGCCTTGTGTCGCACCGTACCGCCTGCAGTTCCTGGTGAGACACATATACTGCACCTACTTACTGGATTGCATAGGATCGGGGGGTGGGGGTGGGGTAGGATTTCCCCTGGGTCAAATTTGCTAAGCGTATAATATAATTCAAAGCATCAGGCTCCCACAATCGGCCAGGGTATTCATGCCCTACATCGTACCTGATTCCACCTATAGTCTTGCCCCATCAGTAGACACGGACCTACATGTGTCACCGGAAGATTGCTGATTTCATACAAGATTCTGGTTTTTGCATGAGTACTTCACCTAGATTAATTAAAATATACAGTACAGTTGTGTAAATGGATAAAATTGCAATGTATTATATAGAATCATGGCCTTCATAATTATTTTTAGGTTTTACAGCTATATAGCAGTGCTCGTAATAGATACCTCCAGCATTCAAACACCCACCATCCTTGCCCTTCCCTTCTCAGGTATCACATTCCTGTCTGGAGGCCAAAGTGAAGAGGAAGCCACCATCAACCTGAATGCCATAAACCAGTGTCCCCTGCACAAGCCCTGGGCGCTGACCTTCTCCTTTGGCTGGGCCGTACAAGCCTCAGCCCTCAAGGCATGGGCTGGCAAGAAGGAGAATGGCAAGGCTTGCCAAGAAGAGTATATCAAGAGAGCCCTGGTTAGCTCGACTGCTGCACGAGTCTCTGTGCCAAGAGCACAAAATAACCCAAAAAGAGATGACTGAGTTTCGTAATCAAGCTGACTTCCTCTTCTTCTTCTTCTTCTTACAGAGCAATAACCAGGCCGCTTTGAGGAAATATGTTTCTTCTGGAGACAAGGGAGCTGCCTCCGATGAGTACTTGTTTGTGGCTAACCATGCCTATTAAATACCATCTCACTCATGCCCCTACTGTGCTGCTTGCATCTTCACAAAAACGGTCAGCTATAGCCCCATGTTTTCACTTACTTTTTACTTTTACTTTTTTTAATACTCCTCTTCTTTTTCTACATTTCTGGTGTCAATGTCTCTGTGTTTCAGGGGTGTTGCTACACCTACTCCCTGTTCCGGATTTGCCAACCTCAGTTCCCTCCTTTACTCTTTCAGTTCAAGAAACGTTTCGATACAAGTCTAGTGGTGTGGTAAGTATAGCGGAAAAAACCTGCCTGTAACCCTTTCATATAATCGAGAAAAAATTCAGTCAACTAGATTTTATTGCCATACTATCCTGGTACAAGTAATCAGTGGTATGATATAACATTCCCTCAGGACCATGGTGATATATACAGACAGCAAGTGACAAAAGGAGAGTATGTAATCAATGGTAACATTGCAGCGGGATAAGACTGACAATAAATAGTAAAGTGTTCAGTTGCGGGCGGGGGGGTTTGTCTAGTATGGCTAGTATAAGCCCAGTGCAAAAATGTCTATGACAGTACATGGTCAAGGCAAGTACAAGACACAAGGCCGGGGGACATGTGAAATAAATGTATCTGTACTTCTAGTCTTACTTGGTCCATTGTGATGCATGGTCTCTGATGGGGATGGGGCTTGGAAGCTTGGGGGTGCTGTCCTTCATGTCATGGCGCAGAAGGAAGATGGGGCAGAGGGTGTGAGGAAGGGCTACAGCAGTAGCTGTAACAGGAAACCTCTAAGGGCAGCACCAAGTCCTAAATAATCTCGCTCCCCCATAGCACCTGCAACATTAAATCATTGGCGCCATTTAATGCTACAGCTTAATATTGCATGTTTTTATACTGGGAAAATGAGATTGAGTGTCTGCAGAAAACCCACCTAAACAGGATCAAGAACATTCGGTAACGGTTTACATGACCTGCACCTTCATAATGCCTTTATAATGCATTCACAGAATATTCAGTGCAGCTTCATAATGCATTCATAGAATATTCATAAGTGTGTAAGTATTCCATTACATCCTAACAGACCTTAACATCTTTAATATACTTTAAAAATGTTAATAACGGCACGTACTCTTTAGTTTTATATGTATTCTCCTATCAATTTAAATGTGGGGTTTAAGTGCATTTAGGCTAAATACGTGCTTTGGGTGAAGAAACATGAATATGTGGGCATGTAAATGACTCTTAATCACATACTGCCACTGACTTAATTGCACTTAAGTGGATTTTTCACTATGTGCTCTGGGGGGTGTATGAAGTTACATGTTTCTACATGGCCAAAAGCAATACTGCAGTTTTCAGAAAGCTAAACACGTAGCAAAACGAAACTTTCCAACATTTTATACATTTAAAAACAAATGTTATACCCCAAAACACATGCAATAGTATATAGAGATATATAGGGAAGCCTAAAAGTAGCCTGTATAGGTATAATAATAAATTGACATGTGGGGCTACTTTTAAACGTGCCATCCTGAAGGGGACGAGGAGGCAGCTAAGGCGACAACATGAGATGACGAGGTGGGTGCTGACGGGACGCCAAGAGATGACAAAGCAGGAGCTGATGGGACGGTGTTGCAGTACAATATACAATATACAAAGCAGAATTCTGCCAGCACACTTAATAATTGAATCAATTAGGCTAAATGACTGGTCAGTTGAAAATGATTCTTTCAATTAAAATGTAAGAAAATTTAAAAATAATTTAAAAAGAAAAAAAATAGACTCAAAGGAAGCAGTGTGTCCTCGCAATCCTAAGCTGCAGTGCATGTACTTGCGCTCCTGCGAGACAAACACGTCCTCGTCTCCACGCCCTCCAACTGACCGACACTGAATGCATTGCATGTGTCCAGTTTAAATGCTTTGTTTAAGTGATATGAGACTCCATTTGTCCCGTATTTTTTAATACACATACATATACTCCTGGGTAAAAAAAAAACTGTATCAAACCAAAAATTGCAAAATGTTAATCTTGTGACAATGCATTGTGTAGTAACACCACATTATGTAATATCTTGACAAAAACCATAATACATTTTCATCAGATAAATTTAGGTAAATTCAGGGAAATTTTCAGGTGTGTGTTTCCCAACAGATTTGCGATGATGATGATAATAGTAATAATAATAAGTTATTTGTGCAGTACAAAATTATAATGTAGGCTATAAATGTTACATTTTGTTGAGTTATTACATAATGCATTGTTAAATAATATTTTACATATACACTATATTGCTAAAAGTATTGGGACGCCTCTCCAAATCATTGAACTCAGGTGTTCCTTCCATAGCCACAGGTGTATAAAATCAAGCACCTAGGCATGCAGACTGCTTTTACAAATATTTGCGAAAGAATTGGTCGCTCTCTGAAGCTCAGTGAATTCAAGTGTGGTACAGGTATGTGATAATATGCCACATGTGCAATAAGTCCATTTGTGAAATTTCCTCGCTATTAAATATTCCACGGTCAACTGTTAGTGGTATTATAACAAACTGGAAGCAATCGGGAACAACAGCAACTCGGCCATGAAGTGGTAGGCCATGTAAAATCACAGAGCGGGGACAACACACACTGAGGCGCACAGTACATAGAAGTCGCAAACTGTCTGAAAAGTCAATAGCTACAGACCTCCAAACTTCATGTGGCCTTTAGATTAGCTCAAGAACACTGCGTAAAGAACTTCATGGAATGGGTTTCCATGGCTGAGCAGCTGCATCCAAGCCGTACATCATTAAGTGCAATGCAAAGTGTTGGATGCAGTGGTGTAAAGCATGCTGGACTCTAGAGCAGTGGAGACGTGTTCTCTGGAGTGATGAATCACGCTTCTCTTTCTGGCAATCTGATGGACGAGTCTGGGTTTGGCAGTTGCCAGGAGAACAGTACTTGCCTGACTGCATTGTGCCAAATTTAAAGTTTAATGCTGCAGCATTCGAAGCCATTTTGGACAATTTCATGCTCCCAACTTTGTGGGAACAGTTTGGGGATGGCCCCTTCCTGTTTTAACATGACTGCACACCAGTACACAAAGCAAGGTCCATAAGGACATGGATGAGTGAGACTTGTGTGGAGGAACTTGACTGACCTGCACAGAGCCCTGACCTCAACCTGATAGAACACCTTTGGGATGAACTAGAGCAGAGATTGCGAGCCAGACCTTCTCGTCCAACATCAGTGCCTGACCTCACAAATGCTCTCCTGGAAGAATGGTCAAAAATTCCTTTAAACACACTCCTAAACATGGTGGACAGCCTTCCCAGAAGAGTTAGGTCGTGTGTGTAAAGGCAGGTGTCGTAACACTTTTGGCAATATTGTGTATTACTATAATTAATATTATATATGTATATAATTTATTATATAATTTAATTGATATTTCATTATATAATTATAAATTATAGTATATATGATATATCAAAAATAATAAAAGCAATAATAATATAAATACAAATATAAATTATACATATAGATGCTTTCGATCTGAATGTTTTAGAGAACTGAGTATTGTTAAAATATCAATTTATTCTTTTACCTTGTAAATTAACCCCCCGCTGTGATGCCAGGAAGGAAAAGAGGAGGTAGACCCCGGAATGCGGAGATAAATTCCTTTATTTGGGAAACCGGGTACAGACAATGCCAGAGGGGTTGTTCCAAGTCGTAGTTGGGTCACGTGCATGGGTCGGCAGCCAGGGGAATCAGTCTTATGAAGATGGACGAGACGGGGTTCCAGGAGGAAGGGAGGAACAGGACCGGTGAGGGAGCGGGGTAGAACAGGGCAGGAGGGCGGGGCAGACGAACGCAGGCGGGTCGGACGAAGGGACGAGGCAGGCAGGGCAGACAGGTGAAAGGCAGCAGGCAGGACAAACCAGGAGGACAAGGGACAGAGAAATCGCTCAGCAAGGCTCATTGGAACAATGGCAACAATACTTCGCACTGCCTGTAGCGTGCACTGGGTTTAAGTAGTGGGGCGATCGGCCGGAAATCGCCCACAGGTGCTTGGCCACGACCGTGTGGGCGTGACACCCGCCCCCCATGCTTGGTATTTTTATTTATTGTCAGGGTGGGTTGCCTGGCAATGAATATGGGTATATGCAATACCGACCTTGGATCTAATCGTAATCAGATTGAAAAGAAAATCACAGGTCAGTGTTGTAACCAAACTTTTTCCTTTTAATAAAACTGATATCCTATTGGTCATTTGTTTTTCAACTCATCCAAAAACTGCTGAACAACAATGTGAAGTTGCCTGATTTGGTATGAAAGCCCTCATAGAAATACATTTGTTTGTTTCAGAATTATGTCATTCAGTTTTTTGTGTGATAAAATCGAACTCTGTGTGAAAAGGCTTCAATCAGCCCAGCTAACTAAGAAATCCTGTTTCATGGAGCACTCCCAGGACACTCTCCAGCTCACCAGGCTGGGGATCAGGGGCCTGTTCCACAAAGCAGGATTTAATGTTATTAGTCCTGCTCCTTCAAAAGTCAGATTTAAAAAGGGATGAATGCAAAAGCAGCAGTCATTGACAAGAAGACTAATCGACCCAAAAACAGGTATTCCCCTTATTTATGCGCATAATGCTTTGGGAATCAGCTCATAAGTTGAAATCTCATAATTACTATTAATTAAATTGGGAAAAATCTAAGCACTAGATAAACTGAGATGGGATAATAAGGTTTCGGTTAGGAATCGTCAATGACAACTTGAAGGTGGGGAAGTGCGACTACAGACAAGATGCAGTGGTGGCACCAGGAGAGATCTAGATGTGGCTGCCAGAGTGAACTGGTAAAAATTTCTGGCTATAGTTCAGTAAAGGGTATTTTCACTTGTATGCATGAAAGCTTGTAAGTCACAGGCTTGTATCTCGATGCATGCCTGTAATTGGTTTTAACCATCAAATGTACAGTTTTAGGTGAATAAGAATAATGCTGTATAGTACAGTGGTTATGGCAACCACAGCTAAACTCCATATATTCAGATCAAAAGTACAATGCTGACTGCCCAGCCGGTCTGTGAAAAGTACTTGCTTGTTGTGGTTTTTTTCTGCCAAGGATCTCTTTCATCTTCTCCAATTCTCATAAATGAAATAGAAGGCAGCGTCATTGCAAGCCAAGCCAAGTTATGTGAAGTGTGCTTTATTGTTATACAATCCAGTTACAAATATACACCGGTATGAAATAACATTCCCCCAGGACCATGGTGCAACATACACTCAGCAAGAGACAAAAGGAGGTTATTACACTTTCCTCAATTCTAATAAATTATGGGAAATAAATATATTGTTATTATTCTTACCTATTAATGTCTGGGGTTGTGGACCTGAATCTGTGGCTGGAATTAGTTTATTAAAACAACTGCTTGCTATAATAATTCATTCATTCATCCATCCATCTTTTGTACCACTTGTCCTATCAGGGCAGTTGGGGGTCCAGAGCTTATCGCAAAAACATCAAGGCAAGGAATAACCCAGGACGGGGTGCCAACCCATTACAGGGCATACACAGCATTCACACACATTACTAAATAATAATAACAACAACAACAACAAACAACAATTATAGCAGGGTGGAAGTAGTTTACCTGTTGCTATAATGTTGTAGTTTTTTTGTGGGAAATTGTAAAATAAACTTTTTAAGCAATTTTAAATAGCAGTACTTTCAATTAATTATTATTTATCTGTTACTTTGTAATGTGAGTCTGCTAAAGTGTAAAAAAAAGGTCTAAGGTCAAAGCGGGCAACAGTGGGTGGTGCTGATTTGCATGGGGCCCATAAGGGGACATGGGAGGAGGAAAAAAAAATAATGAGTCCATCTGCGAGATCCTGCAAGATAAGTTTCCTCCCCACTATCTGAAAACAGTATCCCTATGAAACCTTTCATAAGTGGAACTGTTGTGAAGCAAAGAAGCAATTACTATTAATTTATAGGGGAAAAACTTTTGAGCATTCCCAGTCCAAAAACATAACCTTTCAAATCATACTAAATAGCACATATAACTTGCAGCAACATATAGTAAAAGCATGATATGATACACAGCCTATATAAAGTAGAAATAATGTATATAGTGTAGTTTATCCAGAATGAATACATTCATGTGTCACTTAACGACAGGCATACATTCTGAGAAATGTGTCGTTAGGCAATTTCGCTGTTGTGAGAACAAACCTACAATAGATGGCATAGCCTACTACACCCCTAGACTATATGGTATAGCCTAAATAACGATAAAACATACAATATAATAAGTGCATAAACCAGTAACATGGTTGTTTATTATCAAGTATTATTAATTATTAAGCATAATTATATATGTGCTATACTTTTTTACAACTGGCAGCACAGTAGGTTTGCTTACAGTATACCAGCTTATCACCACAAACACGTTGTATGATGTTATGACAGCTATGGCACTGCTGGGTGATAGGAATCAGCTATATTATAATCTTATGGGATGACCATTGTATATGTGGTCATGCAGTGCCTGACTGTATATCTATAATTGGCTTGCTGATAAACAAATGCTAAATGCTAACTGCTTTTTTTGTAAAAGCAAAAATCCTCTTCTGATCTCTTTTTGTAAAAAGCAAAGTGGTGTAAAGCAAATGTTTATGAAGCGGGGAAACCTGTACTTTTGCATTCTCGCACAAACCCAAGTGATCCATGTATTTCCAGGTCATTCTTCAAGCATGAATTCTAGATGGTAAAAGGGTATTAGACATCTCATCTGACGCAGCTTGTTGAGGACTTTTTGTTTTGGCAAGTTCACCAATCAGAATCATTTGGATGCTGCTAAAATACTAAGTCATGCATTGCTAGAGATCTACTTGATAAACAAACCTCATCCGAAGTGTCCATAACTTTGCTGACTAATACTAACATCTTTAGCGCATGAAGTGGTATACACTAGCATGTAATCATGTGTGCAGTGGTCAGGGTGACCAAATAATCCATGTCAGGGAGGACACATTGAGCTACTTCAGGTTTTACAAACTGAAAGGCCCATGTGC
>JAODLD010000101.1:33422181-33436461 GCA_026781065.1 Mormyrops boulengeri | reverse complement strand
ATATCAAATAGCTACAGTTATTTTCAAAAATTCCAGTTGAGTAATGTATATTGTGATGTTGAATTGTAGGGAGACCTCATGCCCCCCCCCCCCGAACCGTCACCATAAGCTGGCAAAGCAGTTTAACTGCACCATGATCCTTTGTGCATGGAACTCTCTTTACACCATTCTTTCAAGAAATTATATATCTTGGTGTTTTCTGATTGTGTCAGGTGTTGCTCTGTTGTCTCCTTAAGTTTTCAGATAGGTTCAAGTCCAGAGATTAAGTCAACCACAGTATTAAGACTGTATCGTTTGCTTATGCTCATCAGATCATTCAGGTACCATTCATGACCTCTGAACTATCACACTGGAAGATTCCTGCAGGACAGAAATGCTTCAGTGTTTTGTTTCAGGTGGCCTCTGGGGGTTTAAGTAGACATAAAGCATGCAAAAAAACAACAAGAAAACCTGCACTCCACACCCACAGACCTGCCAGAACCACTCTCTGTGGCAAACAGACATTCAAGCCTTTCGGCTTCTTTAGGTGCGTATTAGACATATCTGGTTTTTTAGAATGGGATGAAGGGCAAATTGTCCTCTGACTATATTATTCTTTCCACTGCGCAATAGACCAATGCCTGTGTTATTTACAAAAGTACATTTTTTACATTATGGTAAGCCATATATAACAACAAAAAAGTTTTTGGTGTTGTTCATACGGATATTTGTGGATAATAGCACTAAATTATCTGATAGTGTAGCACTAGAACGTAAAACATTTGTGTTATTGTGAAATTTCTAATGCATAGTCCAGTGAACTGTACAACAGGTAAGTGATGGCATTTTTCAATATTCCAGCCGTCTAAACCTCAGTTATTTACATGTATCTGGGTTGAAATTATAGGATTAACTTTCCAAATTTCCAAACTACAATCACCTCCTCGAAGGTTAATATTTAACAATAATAACAGATTGATTATTGCTACGTGGAATGTGATAGCACAGAAACAGACTAATAAAAGGTGTGACTACTCTCCCTTTGTGTAATTTTGCATTAATGCAAGTTACGAGGGTTTGCTGTTTTCGTGCCCCGCAATAACACCACAAAAAAGTACCTTTATTGTACACTATTCCTTGACTAGTAAAATGTAAATATATTGTACATACTGTACCAAAGTATACATATATTTAAACGATAAGTGCAGTACGTCTTAATTACCTGTGTGTCTACCCACATAGCCCTCCCCCATTTCACTCTTTATATATATGTCCGTGTGTGACAGGGAAAGATAAGGATTTAGTTCTGCACAAATCAGAGGCAATGAAGTTTAAAGTCCTCGTCTGTTTCTGCCTTTTGACTGTAATAAAACATGGTAAGTAGTATTTAATCATGCTTTCTTTACAAATTACTATTAAATATTCATTAAATATGTTAAAAGTTTAGATTTTCAGCTGATTTTCATAAGACATGCAATTATTGTGTTTGTACGCTGTAGAACTCAAGTAGCAGTATAAATTTACATATATTGAGCAATGAGAATGTATTTAGAATGTATTTTGTTTCATAAGTATGAATTTATCATTATAAACACAACATTTCTGCAGAAGTAAACTTTTGGGTTACACTTTGGAGGTAGGGAAATGGGCTGCTGATATTTTACCTTTTGCCTTTTTGTTCTTGTCTGTTCTTGTGGGATTGTGACACACTGATAGTTTTACAGAGAAAGCTTGTTGATGGAATTTCCATAAAATACTTACACATACCTGCCTGATTTCAATCTGTCGGTCTGATTACTGTTGCCTGTGACATGATAATTAGCTGTTCAGTACATCTCTGTCTTTCCATTAGACACATATTGTGGGCTGTACCAGTTATTGCGTAACTGCAGTTATTGATTACATATAGCATTTAAGAAATGCAGATTTTGGGAAATGTCAGGTTTTTATTAGTGTCTATGAGTCAAGTACGAGGCATGTAAGAGTTACTCATAGTTATGTATGAATATTAAAAACTACAGTAACCCTTATAATAAATAAATATGAATAAATAAATGTTATTTTAAATATATATTTTACCCCTTTCTTTTAGTTTCTTTGTCCTTTCATTGCATACAGATACCTGCATCATTGCAACTCTTGTGACTTTAATTGCTTAGTCAGTATTGAGTCTTTTTTAATTATGCATCTTGACCAACTCCTTTTTTGCAAACAACTTTTGGGCCTATTACTATAGTTACTGCTGCCAGTGTAATCTGTCACTTAATCACTCCTCCAAAAGATAAAGAGAGAAAAGGAGGAAGGAGTCACTCGTACATTCAGAACAGGGATATAGTGTGGCGTTATTTGGCTGAGAAGCTGGCCTTTAGCGGGTGTTGTGGTGGCTGTCACTAAATTGCCCCTAGCATGTGTGTCTATGTGCTGTAAAGATATGACATTATGCCTAGGTGTTCAGTGGTTCACACTCTGAGATTCCTGGAATAGGCTGCAGGCTATGACAATGTATTGGAAAATCAGTCATGAATGGATGTTGACCTTTTAACTTTTATTATCCTGACAGAGCTGTTATGCGCAGTGTATATTCTGCCATCAATGGGGTTTATCCTTTGACGTTCCACCCATCTTCTGTAACCACTTACCCAGGATGGTGATTGTATGCCAGAACATGACATAGGCGACACCCCAGATGATATGCCATTGCAGGACACACACTCACAGATAGATTTTGGGTAATTTAAAGACATTTAGCAAAGACATAAATAAATAAATTTTTGTTATAATATTGAAGTCTGCTTCTTCCTGACAGTTTCTCTTACAGATATCTGGGCTCATCCTAATTCAGCAGTACTTCTGCCCTGTAATGTTGATGGAGATGAGATCGAGCTGAACAAAAGCATCTTTCTGCTGGGGGTTACCTGGCTCCACAATGGATCAGTAATAGCATCTTCTGGAGCAGATGGCAATCACACTGAAGAGGGGTTCAGCTTGGAGGGTGGAACCCTTGAAAGTGGGGCTTTCTCACTGATTTTGCATAGCGTCTCAGCCAGCAAGCAGGGGGAATATGTGTGTAGCATCAGCTACAACCACACTCTGCTGTATTCAGTCAGTGTAACACTATGCATTTTAGGTATGTCCTGCTCTTACTGTACACGGGTCGGGCCTTTGATCATTATGGGCAAGTTGAAGGTGAAGATCACATTGCATTTTCAGCAAAAACACCAATTGAATAATTAGCCTACAATCCTTGATAGTCTCAATTTTTGATATACAGTATGTGTATTGTGAATACCCTTTTGAACGTATAGATTCTCCATTGTAACAGATTCATTGGATAACTGAGTTGTGTGCCTCCCTGCCAGCCCTGCCCTCTCTCTCCATTCCCTCTACGGTGGCTGTGATCCACAGGCCCAGCAGGATAGAGTGCCGGGCAGAGCATTTCACCCCCCCGCTGATTGATTTCACCTGGGTTCGAGCAGGTGTTGTGGTGAAACCCCCAGAGAGCATTACAGCAGTCAACAGAACCAGTAGTGGGTTCTTCTGGGCAGTGAGCAGCCTGACACTAACACCCACTGACCAGGACAAAGATGTGAACTTCAGCTGTGTGGTGAAACACACTGCTTCAGAGGAACCCATTGTCTTGAACTTCCATCTCAATTTAATATGTAAGTGCCTGGATAGGTTGCCTGTTCGCATTTCTTGCACCGTCATTTATTTCTTTAGTTCCTGTTTTGGACTCGACTTTGTTTCTGGCCTGCTGTGAATGTTATCAGTTTCCATTAATTTAAAAGGTGAGATGAAAGGCTTATATCGATGACTTCTCTTTATTTTTCCTTGATCCTGTCAGATCTTCCTACTGTCACCCTCTCCGCCCTTCCTCTTACCTCACAATCATCCCCTGTCACTCTCTCCTGTGATATCGAGGGATTTTACCCTGAGGAAATCTCTGTCTCCTGGCTCCAAAATGGCTCACTGGTGCCTGACATGCGATTAGCCTGGCCTGGACCTGGAGGTTCCTTCCACACTCGCCACTTCTATACTCTGACAGCTGAAGACATGAGGAGAGGCACCGAGGTCCAATGTGCTGTGCGGCAGCCCAATGTCGCTGAATCAGTCTCCGCCACCATGACTCTCTCTGCCATTGGTCCAAATGGTATTGTTTTTAACATCTGGGTTTCCCATATTTCAGTATCGTATTCCTCTGTTATACTTTACATATAGACTGTTTCTCTGCAGAAGAGACACCATTATCTCTCTTCCGACAGCAAAGGAACCAGTAATGACTAAGTCTGCCAAGGCATCGGTGGCCGTTATGATCATTTCTCTGGCTATGATTTTCTTGCTCTGCTTTGGATTCTCATGGAAAAAGAGGGATGGTAGGTTTGTTCAGTCACCACCACTTCAGAGCTCCATTATTCTGTGACCCCAAAGATCTATAACCAACAAACAAACAGATTGGTGTATTGTTAGTGAGAGGCACTGCAGCCTCTAGCATGGTTGGTTTGATTCTATTCCCACTCTGTGTGTGAGCATGTTTGCATGTTTTCCCCCCATGCTTCTCTGAGTTTCCTACTTTAATGTTCAACATTGTACAACAAGAACCAGTAGATGTAATACAGTTGAAACAGTACTGGGTGACTCCGATCCGCTTGTATGAGTAGACTCTGTATGTTTTCCCCATGTGACATGGTTTTCTTATTTTTCGTGTAGTCCAAAGACATGCAGCTGGGCTATCCAGTGTCTCTGAACTGCCCATTGTGTGTGTGTGTGTGTGTGTGTGTGTGTGTGTGTATGCCCTGCAATTGACTGTCATCCAGTCCAGGGCTATACCCCTGTCTTGTGCATTACCCTCTTCAGGAGTAAAGTTATGGATGAAATAGCATGTTGCATATAGCACATTACTATGCAGCACTGTACATTTCATTTATTTTACAGACGCTTTTATCCACAGCAACATACATTTGAGAAAGCAGGGTCAGCCAGTCCCTGCAGCAACTGGGTCTTAAGAGCCTTGCGTAGGAGCCCAGTGGTAACATCACTCTGCCGACCCTGGCGACCTCCTGATCACAGGCACAGTGTGCTAACCCACTGAGCCACGCAGTGCTATGGACATATAGTATTACAGATTATTATTCCCACAGAAAATTTCCCTGAAGTACTTGACTATGATGTGAAAAAAAATCAATTTGCATTAGACCTGAGGCCTGTACTACAAAGGGTTACCAGCTTATCGGGGTAACTTGTTGGATTTAAGGTAGTCTGGGCAAAATGTAAGTGAACGAATATGAAGTCCATTTAAACTGTGGTACCTTAAATCCGACACGTTACCCCGATAAGCCAGTAACCCCGCTTCTTAGTACAGGCCACTGGGGTGCACAACTCCAGCTTTAAATATCCTAGTGTAGGCTTTCAATTGAATACTATTCCTTCACACTGCACTAACTTGTCTTTTCCTGTTCAGAAAAAGAGAAATCCCTGGTTGTATCAGGCATAATCCTGCCCCCCCGAGTTATAGTGGGAAAAAAGGGCAGAGTAACCATCAGCGTGGAAGGCAGGAGGGTGGACAGGGTGCAGGTTACTTGGTTTCTAAATGACATACCTATCTCAGACACTTCTCAAAGAGCACCAACAGGTACCAGCCTTTATTTTCTCAAGTTGTTGTATGATATCATAGACAAAGAGCAAAAAAAAAAAAAACATTGTCTATGTACATTATCCATTCAGAAGCATGTAGCATTGTTGCTGTTGTTAGAATTTTCCACTGTTGTCACTATTCCAATATTGGCATTTGTTTCTGTTATTTGAGAACCCAGCTGATCACCCACAGGTATCCTGTAGCATTCTCCAGTGTCCTCAGTTTCATCATATTATTTTGGCTGCTAGGTTTAGCATTTCAGTAGCTGATCTCACTGCATTGTACCATCAGATTAATGTATTTAACAAGTCTGGGAAATATACAAAGGATTCCCTCTATTTATTCAAGCTTAATTCCTTTCATTATCTTATTAAAACTGTCCTACATTCGGTGCATGAAAGCACAGTTATAACAGGATATGACCATGACCTTAACCTGAACTTCTGTTTGTCATTTTTGCTTCCTTTGTTTGTGAAAGCCAGACTATAGTATATGTTAAATTTCCAGTGTGAATGTACGGAGTTAACTATCATCCTTTGGGAGCATCAAATTAAGTTTTATTAGCAATTTCACATTTCTTTGATCAATTTTTCAATTTTTGAAAGACAATTTATATGAAAATATCTTTGAAGTAATAAACCCCTGAACATGGTGAGGTCACCATTTTTTTTATCACCTTATGCCTGCTGATAGTGTAAAATATAACAAGTGTAAGCAGTATCTACCTCTATCATCAGTTCATACTTAAAGTGCACGCCTTACTTTTTATTTATACGTTTAAGCCTTTCTTAATCCTTCCCCATTTGTATTTCTTTCTCCTTCTCTTTTTCTTATACAATATATATCAGCAAGTCCTTCTTTTTATTCCCTTCACTGTTTGCCAGAAAATGAGAAAAATCCATTGCTGCCCCCAAATGGAAAATTTGAATATTACAAGCTACACACGCAGTTCCCCATTCCGTCAGGAAACAGCCGCACAATGCAGCTCTTCTCATCTGTCACATTCATCCCCGATATTGCTGTTCACAAAGGGGCCATGTTTAAGTGCCAAATCTCCTATAAGGGGAAAGACCAAGTGGTAACAGAGAGAGTGTCAGACAAGTTAATGCTGCTAGGTAAGAAAAATATGTTCTGTCCTTACAACATAACAGTCTCTCTCTGTAAAATTTTACCTGTGTGTAGAATCTTTGCCACCCATGTCCTCCTGACACTTTCCCATATGCTGTTTTGTAGTGTTTTATTTATTTCCAGTGCTCTTGAGTCTGTCACTCTTTGGTTTTGAGACTATTCCTGCTTTTTTCAGCTGCCCCAGAAGTGTCAGAGATTAAATTTTCAGAACCAGCTGATGACACAGGTAACAGTTTACTATCACTTCCATGCAGATCCAGTCAAACAATTTTAATCGTGGAGCTTTTTTTGACCTGGAGGTACTGCTGGCACGTCAGTGTTGGGTAAATGTGCTTTCTAACATTTATTCCTCTCTGTTGTTCTCCTGAAATCCCTCTGCTCCAATTCCCCAGGTGTCGTCACTCTTACAATAGAAGCCTCTCGCTTTCATCCTGCCCTCATCACCTTCCGATGGTTTTGTCAAGGGGGAGAGCTCAGCCCCATAGCGCCCCCACCATCGCTCGCCACTCCCCGTCCAAGTATCCAGGGATTCTTCTCTGCTGTCAGCCAGTGCAAGCTACCTCTGGGCGAGCTGGAGAAAGGTCGGACCAAGGTGTGGGTCTCAGTGCACCACATGGCCATGAAGGTGCCAATCATAAGACAGACTCCAGGTGTGTAAATGTGAAATGAGGCATGCTGTACACCATTTTCATTCTGGGAACATGTAGTTTAAAGCAAACTGAGGGAGATCATTTGCAGCTGGGCATGATGAAGGATGGGCAATCCACATTGTGGCTCACATAACAGGACTTTATTGAAACTCAGAAAGAACACAAGAAACAAACGGACCACAAGGGGTCAAAAAACAAAGTAAATGACAAAACTAAGCCAGGGAGCAACACAGGAATAACAATAGCAAACAACAGCAAACACAGAACAACAACTACAGACAATGACCAACTGAGGAACAAAGGCAAGGGAAGGCACATGTATACATGGATAACGAGGGAAAGACGTAGGACAGGTGTAGGCCAATTGCAATCAATGAACTTAACATTAGGGCTGGAAGCAACAAGACACAGGTGAAAGTCATGATCACAAAGGACTCAAACACTACGAAAGGGGTAACCAGTGACACCTGCTGGCCAGGCAGGGACTGAGACTGACAATTTCAGAGACCCCCTTTAGAGAGAAAATATGCGCCTAAGGAGAAGCCCTCAAAATGACCATCTTACGAGATTCTGGGCCACCCCAGGCACTTCCCACACCACAAAGACATGAATCATGTTATTCAGTGTATTATGAGTTTGCTAATACAAATCTGTTTGTCGATAATATCACCGTCAGATCAATAGTCTACGCATTAAGAAAAATAAAATAATTTGATAAAACAAAAAAAAACATTGGGGGGTAATACAGCTTCAATTTTGGGGTAATACAGCTTACCCAATTTGAGAAAAATGACGCAAAATACATATCTTCACTGTTTTTATTTATTTCACAGGTTTCATAAAAATGCCTATTGTGTCTGAGATTTCCTCCTCTTGCCCTGCATATACATCTTCTCCTGAGGAATCTGTCACTCTCCAGTGTGAAATCACAGGCTTTTTCCCACCCGAAATCTCCGTCACCTGGTGGGAAGACGGTGAGCAAGAGATAATGGAGGGCAAAGATTCCTGGGGGCCCTTACTTACCGATGGCAGCACTTACCGTGTGACTGCCACTCTGAGGATCGGACAGCATGAAACAAAAGTGGAGAAGAGCGAGAGAGATATTGTTTGCAGAGTGATGCACTGCTCCTTACAGGAGCCCATTGAGAAACACTGGAGGCAGAGACACATAGGTGATCATTTCCTCTTGTTCCTACAATATGTTATGCTGATTCTGTTTAATTATGTCATCACATGCCACATTATAATGACAATAAGCCTTTATTTATAAGCGTGTCTCTTCTCTTACAGCCCTTCCCATTATTCCATCGTCTCTCTCTGTTCAGTGGAAAACGGGGGGTGTTGGGGAGTTTTCTCTGCTGTTGTCGGGGGGGTACCCATACGCCACCCTTTTGTGGGCAGCTGGAGGTGCCACTCTGTCTCCCCTCATCTCAACAGAAAGTGAGGAGGATGGGAATGATGGATGCAGGCAGCTAAAGAGTGTGTGTACCCTGGAGAAGAGGACAGGGACAGGAAGGCACCCTGCGGCAGGTGCTCACTGCATGGGGTCTCCACAGAGTAAGGGGCCCTTCAGTGACATGTCATGGTGATTCTTCATCATTAGAGCTAACATTAGCTAGAGCAGCCCCCTTGCATCATGTGTGTAGTACACAGGTGTGAGATTATCCATTTAGTGGCATCCATAATAGAGGCTAACATCCTAACATATACGATTTAACATTTCTGGATTAATATTTCGAGCCCTGGAATACAGACGTATGTGGCAAGTTATCGGGAATAATTATAAAGCATCTGGTTTTTATAGAGAGAAGTTTATGAATAACAGAGTTACGCTTACCCCAGTTTCAAATCTTGAAAAATGCAGCAACAAAGGATGCCACTTCGGATTACAATCCAGTAGATATGAAGTTTATGGATGATGTAGAGCACGTATGGATTAAAAAGACCAGAAACAGACCTGGGACACCAATAATGAAGCGCGTGACACACAGAGAAGACGGGGCAGATGAGCGACAGGAAAAAAGGAAGAGAGAGAGTGACCTTTCCCAAGTAAATATAGTCCATATGGGAAAGGGTGAGGAAAGACTCAGGGTAACCGTGGAGATCACTCACCCCGGACTTCCTCTGCCTGTGCACCTGACATGGATGGGTAATTATCAATGCTATTATGATGCTGTTAAAGGAAGAATTTTGAAATGTGCCACTCCCTTCATAGTAGTAGTGTTGAATCCTTGTTTTGGGGGTTATTCCTGTGTATACTAGTGTTTTGCCTCTACTTAAAGTTATCAAGGCATCCATAAAATTAATGATTGAAGGTGGAGACACCATAGATTATCCAACATAAGTTTAAATACACATTGTGCTTTAGAAGTATATCCATGCCACGCTCTGATTTCCTTTGCTGAAAGTGGCATTCACTGTTGCTGATGTGTTTTTCTCTTTTAGAACCACAGGAGTAATTACGTTTCTGATCTCAGGAACCCTACCAATTGGGGAACATCTTCCTTGCAGTCTGCTTGAATGCCTATGGATTCTTGATGCGAATTCTTTTGTCATATAGAGTTACCGGAAATTATTTGTGTGTGTGAATTAGTTTTATATTACCTTATGGGGACCAAATGTCCCCCACAATCTAAAACCTGTTTTTTTACATTGTGGGGTCCATTTTTCAGGTCCCCACAATGATCTGTGAATGTAATCAAAAAGTAAAAATGCCAAAGGTCTCATATTTTGCTTGGTTACTTATGGTTATGGTGAGGGCTGGGTAGGGGTTAAGGTTGTCATACTTAGCATTAGCATTTTTCCCATAGAAATGAATGAGCGGTCCCTATAAAGATATGTTTACCCGACATGTGTGTGTGTGTTTGCGTGTGCGTGTGTGTGTGTGTGAATATGTTTATGCAATATATATCAGTACTATAAAGGTTTTTGCAAGGATGTAATTTTTTTAATAATATTTTGGAGTGTGTTTGTGATAGAGCACCTTTGGAATGAATTAGAACAGAGACTGCAAGCCAGGCCTTCTCAGTTTCTGACCTCACAAATGCTCTCCTGGATAAATGAGCAAAAATTCCCACAGACACACTCCGAAATCTTGTGGAAAGCCTTCCCAGAAGAGTGGCAGCTGTTATGGCTGCAAAGGGGGGACCAACTCCATATTGATGCCTATGGATTTAGAATGGGGGTGGCACGATGGTACAGTGGTTAGCACTACTGCCTCACAGCAAGAAGGTCCTGGGTCCTTTTAGAATGGGACGTCATAAAAGTTCCTGTAGGTGTAATGGCCAGGTGTCCGAATACTTTTGTCCATGTTGTGTATGTGTGTGTATGTATAAATTTGCTTTTTAGAGTAACATTTATTGTAACTGTTTAAAACACTGTTTAAAATCTGGGGTCATAAGCTAATGAATGAGTGTATTCTGAGCTCAAGATAAAATGTTGCTTACAGACTCAGACAGGGAGCAAGACAGGCCTAAGTAATGTTTCTGTACTACAAGTTATATGCTGTCTACACTGTTTGCATTTAACACAAAGAGGTGTGATGCTGTGAACATCTACTTCCTTTTCCACTAGAAGAACAGCCATAAAGAGACAGAAGCATGAAAACACACCATAGACTTTACAGCTCACAAGAAAGTTAATAATCATGATTCTGAAAGATCTTCTTATCCAGTGACAAATGCAAATTTGAATTTATTTAATCATGAATTATGATAAATGGCCAGTACCAAAAATGTAATCCAAGAATTAGGAGTCAGAACATCTGAGACAAAGTCCTCAAGCAGGGGCGTCATTAGGAGTATTTTAGGGGGTCTTTAACCCCCTAAAATGTTTTTTAGCCTCCCCAAATAAATGTATATTTACTGGCTTAAGTCATAAATAGTTTGCCATCAACCCTCCCCGTAAAGACTCATTCATCTCTAATACTCCCCTGTCCTCAGATATACAGTAAAAACCTAAATTACTGAAAGAAGATACATTTTGCTGATTCCTGATCCTTTGGTGATTCTGGTACAAAAACGAAGCAACACATCTTGTAAAAATGATCCACAATAACCAAAATTATAGTAAAACCATCAAAGGCAGGTACTGTAAGCTGGTCATAATATTTGTAACAATAAGGTACTAGTGTTTGTGTGGGATTGGCATCTGTACCAACTAAGCTGTCAATAACTTCCATGGGACCTTGCACAGGGTACAAAAAGGGCAAGGTTTGGCACTAAAATCTCCTTAACAGTTGTGGTATGAGTAATTCCTGGGTGTTCTAAACTGAGTTTGGTGTGAATCCACTGCAGGAGATGAGGGCAAATACCTGCCCGCACATGAATCAAACTATCTGGTGTTTCTGGAGGCGGTGGATCCGTAAGGAAGTGTCTCCTGAATCATATCCATTAATCACATTTGACAGGAACAACAATGCAGGAGGAGGGCAGGATAGCATCAGACACCGAAACTGAGTTAGACAGATCACACTGTCAAGGTGAAGTGTGGACCTTGACATTTTATGAGCAAGGACAACGTGACATGAAAAAAAATGCCTGATTATGTACTATTTGCCTCACTTTGGACAAAAGTGTGTGCTAAATAAATGTAAAATTACGCTGCCTAGGCATACAGCTGATAAGTGGGACAGATAAATAGGTCATCAATATACTGCGATGTGGGACTGAGGAAATGTCACACAAGTGTCAGTGAGCCCAATGTTTCATTTTTTTTTGTACATTTAACTTTTAATGAGGGGGGAAAGTACTGAATCAGGCAGTGAGGGGAATGCCGCATCATGCCAGTCAGGACAGGGCAGGCCCAAGCCTTTTCCTTGTTCCCTGAGTTGGCTTTGTCAGAGTCTGTAAAAAACAGAGCCTCAGTGGTATGAGGTCTCTCTGTGGCCCCCTTCCACTGATTAAACATGGCCTTTCTGCCTACCTGGATGCAGCCTGGAGAGTCTGATGAGCCCAAAGCCCTGCCTGGAGATTTTCACGATTATTTCACTAAATTGTGCAGGAGTCATTGTCCAGTGGTGTGATGCTGAAACGTTCCAGGGTATCCATTTCCTGTGACAAAAACAGCAGTCTGTTACAATAATCAAACTGGTTTTTAATATCACAAAAAATCTCATGCATAAAGAATTGGAAGACAAGTAGGTGTAACTGGATGTACATAGTGCCCTCTGGTGGTAATAAATGTCATATCCTTCATGAACAGTGATAGCAGTCTCCATGCAAACTTTATCTAAAGCAGCAAGGATCAATGGGAGTTCATAATCCAGGTTTGACAGTAAGTTGTTCAAAGCTCAGTATTCCATTCTATACAAGAATCCAGGTTGCCATGTTGCATACTTATCTGACAGTTTCTTATCTGACATGTATAGGAAGATGACATTACGTTACCTTCAAAAGGGATGGAAAACATTAAGTGATGTAAAGCACATTACTAGGACAATTGGAATCAGGCTCCTAGAAACAGGACTGAAGTCCCATAAATCAAGGAAGAATCCCTTCATTAATGAGAAACTTCTCCTTAATAAGAAGCACCAGGCTGCAGTTTACAAAAATTAAATATATTATTCAAAGACGCACACCCATAAATTGAGAAATGAAACAAAAAATGTTGCAGTGGTCTCTTAATTTTTTCCAGAGCTGTATGCATCCCTGCAGCAGAGAGGCACCTGGAAGTAGGTTAATAGCACAATCCCAAATATATTTTCAAAATGTAAGGCCCCAATCTGTGGGTTCAGCCTGATCTGGGTAGTAAGTGCACATTTGCTCAAAACAAAAAACGTAATTTAAGATTAGAACAAATGTAAATCAAGAGCAACACAATAACTATTCAATATCTCATTGATTTTTTTAACTGATTAAGTTAACAAATTAAGTGAGCTGGTGTTCATCTAGCCATCCAACTAGATATCACGACTTTTAGATAGACTACTTTTTAGAGATATCACTACTTTTTAGATAGACTACTTTTTGGAGAACATAAGAAATTTATACTAGTTTTTATTGTGTCCAAAGGTTCTCAATTGGATTTAGATCAGGGGAACACGCAGGATGGTCCAAAAGAGTGATGTTATTCTCCTGGAAGAAGTCCCTTGTCCTGCGGGCATTGTGTACTGTAGCGTTGTCCTGTTGAAAAACCCAGTCGTTACCACACAGACGAGGGCCCTCAGTCATGAGGGATGCTCTCTGCAACATCTGGACATAGCCAGCGGCCGTTTGACGCCCCTGCACCTCCTGAAGCTCCATTGTTCCACTGAAGGAAAAAGCACCCCAGACCATTATGGCGCCCCCTCCACTGTGGCGCGTAGAAAACATTTCAGGTGGGATCTGCTTGTCATGCTAGTAACGTTGGAAACCATCAGTACCATCAAGGTTAAATTTTTTCTCTTCAGAGAATAAAACTTTCTTCCACCTTTGAATGTCCCATGTTTGGTGCTCTCTTGCAAAGTCCAAACAGTCAGTTCTGTGCCGTTCAAGGAGACGAGGCCTTTGAAGACGTTTTTTTGTTTTTGAAGCCCTTCAGTCTGAGATGCCGTCTGATGGTTATGGGGCTGCAGTCGGCACCAGTAACGGCCTTAATTTGGGTCAAGGATCGTCCAGTGTCTTGACGGGCAGCCAGTTGGATCCTCCAGCTCAGTGCTGGTGAAATTTTTTTGGGTCTTCCACTTGATTTTTTTGTTCCATAACCCTCAGGATCATTTAAGAAATTCCAAATGACTGTCTTACTGCATCCCACCTCAGCAGCGATGGCGCGCTGCGAGAGACCCTGCTTATGCAGTTCAACAACCCGACCACGTTCAAAAAGCCTTTGCCATCAGAACGTCATGACAGTGTGACTACCTGACAGAAAATGACAATGAATCCACATCTTTGCACAGATTTGGCCTTTTAAAGG
>JAODLD010000101.1:33393484-33415457 GCA_026781065.1 Mormyrops boulengeri | reverse complement strand
CATGAAGAGAGATGGAGAGAAGAGAGTAAGATAAATGAAGAAGTAGCAGAATCCTTGGTGGATGTTGGAGAATCTGTGGAAACAAACAAAAAAGTCTCTGAAGAAAACAAAGAGATATCAGGAACAGAATGGAAGGATAATATAAACCATGAGAGAGAAGAGTACAAAGAAAGAGAAAGAGAGGAACGATCTTCCAAAGAAAAGCCAACTGGAGCCGAGGTCGGTATGGAAGATGGAGAGTCAGACCAAGTAAGAGAGAAGGAGGAGAATAGACGAGCAGAAAAGAATGAAATGGTAGAGGTGAAAGTGCAAGAAAAGCTTCTGCTGATGGAGCCTGAAATAAAAGATGAAACAATCATGGCAGGAGAAGAAGAGATGCGAACAACACAAATGGCAGGACAAGATGAGGTCCAAAGAGAGGAAGAATCTGCTGAAGTGGAAGAGGATGCAAAACAAAGATACGAGAAAAGCAAAGATGAGATAATTTTACCAGAAGGTGTTTTCACATTAAACATGGGGCAATTTGAAACAGAGAAAGACAGGGTAGAAGAGGAAGGAGATGTGGACAAATTGAAGGATGAGCTGGATGAAGAAGACCATAATCAAGGATCAGTAACAGAAAACATAGAGGAAGCAGATGTAATTGAAGAAGGTGGAGAGGATGGAGAAAGGCGAAGATGTTTATTTAAGTTAGAAAAAGAAGAAATTAATGATTCTGAGGGAATGAGAGACACGGAAATCCTCCATGAAGAGAGATGGAGAGAAGAGAGTAAGATAAATGAAGAAGTAGCAGAATCCTTGGTGGATGTTGGAGAATCTGTAGAAGCAAACAAAAATGTAGCTGAAGAAAACAAAGAGATATCAGGAACAGAATGGAAGGATGATATAAACCATGAGGGAGAGGTGTATAAAGAGAAAGAAAGAGAAAGGGAGGAAAGATCTCCCAAAGAAGAGCCAACTGGAATTGAGGTCAACGTGGAAGATGGAGAGTTAGACAAAGTCCAAGAGGAGGAAGAGAATAGAAGAGTAGAACTGAATGAAAGGGTAGAGATAGAAGTGCAAGAAAGAGAAAAAGAGAGAGTGGAAAAGGAGGGAGATGTGGACAAATTGAGAGATGAGTTGGATGAAGAAAACAAACGTCAAGGATCTGTAACTGAATACAGAGATGAATCTGATGTAATTGAAGAAAGTGGAGAGGATGGAGAAAGGGAAAGGTGTTTATTTGAGTTAGAAAAAGAAGAAAATAACGATTCTGAGGGAATGAGAGACACGGAAATACTCCATGAAGAAGAGAGTAAGATAAATGAAGAAGTAGCAGCATCCGGGGTGAATGTTGGAGAATCTGTGGAAACAAACAAAAAAGTCGCTGAAGAAAACAAAGAGATATCAGGAACAGAATGGAAGGATAATATAAACCATGAGAGAGAAGAGTACAAAGAAAGAGAAAGAGAGGAACGATCTTCCAAAGATAAGCCAACTGGAGCCGAGGTCGGTATGGAAGATGGAGAGTCAGACCAAGTAAGAGAGGAGAAGGAGAATAGACGAGCAGAAAAGAATGAAATGGTAGAGGTGAAATTGCAAGAAAAGCTTCTGCTGATGGAGCCTGAAATAAAAGATGAAACAATCATGGCAGGAGAAGAAGAGATGAGAACAACACAAATGGCAGGACAAGATGAGGTCCAAAGAGAGGAAGAATCTGCTGAAGTGGAAGAGGATGCAAAACAAAGATACGAGAAAAGCAAAGATAAGGTTATTTTACCAGAAGGTGTTTTCATATTCAACATGGGGCAATTTGAAACAGAGAAAGACAGGGTAGTAGACGAAGGAGATGTGGACAAATTGAGAAATGATCTGGATGAAGAAAACAAAAAACAAGGATCAGTAACAGAAAACATAGAAGAATCAGATGTAATTGAAGAAGGTGGAGAGGATGGAGAAAGGGAAAGATGTCTATTTGACTTAGAAAAAGAAGAAAATAATGATTCTGAGGGAATGAAAGAAACAGAAATCCTCCATGAAGAGAGATGGAGAGAAGAGAGTAAGATAAATGAAGAAGTAACAGCATCTTGGATAGATGAAACATGTGAAGTAAATGTACAAAAGAAAGCAGAAGAAAAAAATGTAGAGATCTCAGTGACAGAATTGCAAGATGATAGGAAACATAGAGAAAATGTATATGAGGTAAAAGAACAAGAAATACTTGATATCTCTACAGAAGAGCAACCTTATGAGAATTTCAACATATTCCATGAAGCATTAGATATGAGCAACGAGAATGAAACAAAAATAGATTTGCAAGAAACAAAAGAATCTCGAATACATGAAGACAACATTTTTGGGAGGAATTCTCATGTAATTGATTTGTTCAAAGTAGCAGAAGAGCAGGAAACCAAAAAGGAAGAACGTGATAATGAATGTCTTGAAAAACAGCCAACCATATTGATAGTAAGAGAAACTAAAGACGAAGGGCATGTGTCAGATGAAAATGTAGACATAAAAACAATGGAAGAGGGAGATGGAATGGATTTGAATGTGGCTCCAGCTACCAAATCAGAACTTATTGAAGGATTTAGTGCAAATGTTGAAAAAGAGGGTATTATACTTAGAGATGGATGGGCAATAGAAAAGACAAACGAAACCAGAAATAATGATGGGAGTCAAAGTGGTGACACTCCGTATGCCTTGGACAGAGGAGGAATAAGGGGAGCAGAGAGTGGAAGGGATATCAATGAATGTACAATGAGCACAACAGAAGGACAAAGACCAAAAATACAGCTGAAAATCAAAAAGGGTGTAAAATTAGAAGAAGATGAAAATTTTACAAATGCAAAAGAGATTCAGAGTCAGTTCAGTGATGCAAAATTGCACAAAACAAGTGAACATGGGAAACTGTGGGCAGAAACTGCAGGACAATCCAGAACAAGAATAGTGAACGAAGAAACAGATGGAAATGAGGGAAGAAAGCACATTACAAAGGATGGACCGGGCAAAAAAAGAATTCAGAAAAGGACCCATGAAAATGAAGAAGAAGAATTTAACCTTCAGGTAAGAATTATCATCCAAACATTTAACCATTTTTTTGGAGTTCAGTTCTACTACTAAAGCAGTAGGTATTATGTGGACGCATGTCCTGATTTTGCCAAGTTCAATGTGTCACTGGGTCAACAAGGGAGTGGAGAAAACATAGGAATATGGGTACCTGCTAAGGCTGTGTGGAGCAATGTAAGGGTGTGTTTTTATTTCATGATGATAATAATAATAGCAAGGCTTGAAAGAGCAACCTCGCAAACACAAGCAGGGCTTAGCTTGTGAGCCACACACTGTTTCCTTTATGGCGGAAACCCTTGAGTTTGAAAATGAGAAAAAAATTTGCAAATGTGGTGATGTCATACGATGAGGACTGTGATTGGTTAAAGAAGAATAACTCTCCCTCTGTACTGTCCTCCCAGGGTCCAAAGACATGTGGCTAGCTTAACTGGCATCGCTGAATGGCCTGTAGTGCATGATTATGTGTGAACCATGTGTATGGTATTCTATCCAGGGTGTGTCTTTGCGTTGTACCTTATGCTGTCTATGCTGTGTGTCCTGTGCTTCATGCCCTTTGCATACTGGGATCAGTTCCAGACTACTATCTGACTCCGACCAGAGTAAGCAGTTGCAACCAGTATGCATACAGTGTTTTTTCATTAATGATAAGAAATTGAGAGCATCTCCTTTACAGCTGGATTCCCCCTCACTGGATTTCACTGCACAAAAGTCCCGAATCGCTCTTAAGAATCGCCACGTTCGCGCACCCAAAGACCCTCGCATTCTCCTCCAGATACCTTCCTTAAGCCCCACTTCTGCACCACCAACCCTGGTTGAGGAGGCAGCAACAAAGCCAGTTGGAATAAAGGTGGGAGGAGTAGGGATGATGGGATTCAAACTGCCAGGTAAGATACATTTGGAGAGTACTGAGATCTTCAGATTTTGTTTTTCCATACAATTAACTGCAGGAATCTTACTTCAGCATTTTACAGAAGTATACACAGGAGTTCTCTCATTGGTCATCTTTGTATTTACTGTTTGGCTGTACAGGTATTGGTGCAGGGTTTCCAGTACTGAAGAAAACAGAAAGGAGAGTGGAGGAGAGGGGAGAAGAAAGTACAGGACAGGTATTTACTGTACACGTCTGTGGTGTGTCTGTGTTGCTCTGCAATTACACCACCAAAACATTAGCTGGCTGAGTGTGGGGGGTTTAATTTCATTAAAAATCACATTGTGATACCTGAAATTTTTCAATATCATGCAGACCTAGCGTAAATAGTTGCAATCGTGTTTTTTTTTCCAACAGCATGAATAGCAAAAACAGCAGGCTAGCAACATACCAGTGTATTACTCAGCCTTTATTAGAGTGACTCACACCCTGAGGAACCTATATAAGTGATTCGCTGATTTATACTGTAGAACTTATAAATTGCCAGAATTCCTTACTTGTGAACTGAATTATATTCCTATAGATGACCATGAAGGCACCAACCCCAAATCTTGGTCCTGATGACAGCGAGCCAGCAGCCACAAAAAAGTGGGCAGCAGGATCTGTTGGAGTGATGCTGCCAGGTAACTATTGAGTAATGTGAAATGGAGCAACCTGGTCTCATGGAGATTATGCAAAGTATCCATATATCCATCCATGCATTGATCAATACGCCCATTTTCCAACTGCTTATTCAATACAGCATAACATTGAGCCAGGACATGAGTCAAAGGATACCAGGGACAGAATGGCAGTCCTTCAGAGGGCACACACACCACAATCACACACTAGGGTCAATTTAGTGACACAGATTCACTGTATGTAATAGTTAAACATATATTTTTAAGTTTTTAATATTTTCATTTTGAGTCTGGAATCATTAAAGAAAACAAAGAAATGAGAGTAAAAAGAGTGAGTATGAGAATGACCATGGTCAGTCATCTTTGCCATTGAACGAGTTTTTCCCACAGCCTTGAATTTATGCTTCAGGTTTTGGCCCAGGAATGCCTGCCCTGAGGAAGACAGACAAAGGAGTAAAGCTGATAGAGGTACCAAAAAACACAAGACAGAGCACCAGCCTTCTACATGACTAAAACACAGACCATTTATTCACATGAGTTTACCCAATCAACTAAAATAAATTAAATCTTTTAGAAGAGTACAGATGATGCTACAGTCCCTCATGGTAAACATGATACATCGAGTGGGGGAGGAGCTGAAAGAAACGGAGAAGAGTCAAAGGAAAAGGGAGTCAAAAGTGTTGGACCGTCCACTATAAAACTTCCAAGTACGAGAAAGCATATTGATTCTTTAGTGTTTTTTGTGGCTGTATTCTGTAGCATTCAAAATACATGATTAACTGCCTTCTCACTTATTACGAATTGTTGTATTTAAACAGGTTTTGGTGCTGGCTTTCCTGTGCTCAGAAAGACAGAAATGGGAAGTAAATTGAGAGGTAAAGAGGGTAAAGTAAGTATTACAGTTGCTAGTTATTGAGTTGTCCTTAATAACTGAGGCCTGAGATTTTTCTTGACGATGGAGGGCTGGCTGCTTAAGAGTAATTCAGTTGGGTTTCAGGCAATTTCATTGGGTTAAATTCCAAAAAAAAAAACTATAAAAATGGGATCAGCTAATTTAGATCATTCCAATTCAGCCTTTAAAATTTTTACATACATAAGGTGGAGAAGGAGATTATTTTCATACCAGAAAAAAAGACCTAGCCTAAAACGTTTGCAAGATGGATTTTAGATGGTTAAGAAGAAATAACTATGCCTACTGTAACTGAAATATAGGAATATAGAAACATTCCTTATGTTGCTTAGTAACAGCAAAGTTATCGTGATTGAATGAGAAGCACTTCTATCTAGCAGCACAATTACATATGAATTTATTTTCCTTTCAAAGCACAAGAAGTGGGGTGCACCTCATGTTGCTGAAATACATTTCACTTACACACACACACAAACCCTATATATAATTGAGATTGAACTTAAGAACGACACTACCTGTTATGCATCTCTTGCCCTTCTACACATGTAGTTCATCACGACAACTAAGCGACTCGGTCCGAAAAGCCGGTGAACTCAATGAGAAAAGTTTTATTTCCAGTTTTGATAAACCATTATAAAACATGTATGTTTAATCCTGGAAGAAAAATAGACAGTTTATTTCTCATTGAATCTGAATTATTTAATAATTATAAACTGTTTTGGATATTGAAATTGCACCAAGATTTAAAGGGACGTTTTAGTTATTTTCCGCAAAACGAACGCAAACCTTATATTAGGAACCATATACGATACAGTAGAGTCTCGATTATCCGATTATTTGAAGGATCCTATTACTGCTTCACAAAAACATTATATGGATGAAGATCTACACCTTGTTTCATTGTCAGAAAAAGTGTCCAAAAAATGAAGCAGCAGTACTGTGCAGCAGCAGTAGAAAACACTTGGTCTTGTGAACACAGTAAAGCTTAAAAGTGTTTCATGGATCTTTTTCAATATTTGTAGTGTTGTAAATTTTGAAACAAATAATACCAAAATTGAAGTAATGGTGCCTTAGTGACAGCCATGGGCTGTATAGCCCTGAGAATTTTAGCCCTGATGCCAATCTTCCTTCTAAGAAAAAAGACAAGCCCCAGGTAAACCTGACTTAGGCCCTGATCTGATCTTTTCAATAGCTAGAAACACCCTGGTGGCAGCAGAGAGACGGATGAATTGATAAAAAGCTTAACCTTGTGAACAGAATACACACATATATACAGTGGCATCCCTGTTTAAAACCTATGTTTGATAGGCATTTCATTAAATTTGAATGCAATAAATGTAAAAATATGTAAAAATGTACTATATAAATATATATATACACACACATACATACAGTAGTATCGCTTATCCGACCTTCGCTTTTCCGACATTCCGTATTATCCAACGTCCCACAGCAAAAAAAAAACATCAATCGGCAACAAGAACTGCAAGTAGCGAGCGTGAACGTCGTCTATTTTTTGTTGCTCCCGACTCTACCGTAGCTAATTAGTTACCCCGATTATACAGTGGCACGCCCGTCTACACTAAAACATGATTATTAGGTTCGTAATGTGTAAAATTATAACATAGTTTGACGTTTAACAGGATTTGTCTTAACACCTCCCATTATCCGACATTTTCACTTATCCAACGATCTGCCGGCCCATTTAGGTCAGATAAGCGAGACTCTACTGTACCTGAACTAAACATTTGGATTATGGGAAATAATTAAGTACAATTAAAATACATTTTTCATTGATCAGTGTCTATCAGGGAAGAGACTAGATTCTGTCATGGCCTCAGACAGTTCTGGCACAGGGGCGGGGCATTGTGCAGGCGGGGAAAGGAGGTGACGATCCACTGGCAGCTCACAGTAACACAGGGGTTTGTTAACAGAACCGAAAACACTGGGAACACTACAAAACAAAAATGGACCATGAGGGGCCAAAAGGCAAATAGGGGAAAACAATGACTAACTACAAGGGGTCAGGGCAACAAGGGGCAGGCGGGGAGGCAACAACTTACAAATCACACAACACACTTTTAAGATGCAGAATACAACTGAAATACACATGAAACACAATGACCCACTGAGGAACTGAACCAAGGCAGGAACCTAAACACACAACCAAACTGGGTAACAACAGAGGAAGAGTGAGACATGAAACAATTAACCAATCAGGGAGGGTGCAGGACAACGAGCAATCAGGTTGAACGCACAAGGACTGGCATAAGAACAGGCAACAGGCGAAACTAATAATTAACTCAAGGACCTGGGAGATCAAACAGGGAACCTAAGAAACTGACAGAGAAACAAGGAAACAGAATCTAACACTGGGGAATATCAAAGACAGGTAAAACACAACCATAGCACAAAGCAAAAGCCAAAACAAACCACAAACTCACAGGAACTAGAAACTGATAAATGAAACACTAGGGAATGAAATACAAAAACAGAGGCGGCAGAATCTGAACACACAACTGAGGAGTTCATAAGTAGCTGCATGCTTAGCTCATTGAGCTGTGCAGCTATCAGTGAATCAAGGAAGCATGCTAAAGACTGACAACAGGGAGGACAGGGATGGCCTGCTGGACACCTGCTGGCCAAACAGGGAGAAGACACGAAAGTCTTTGACAGACGGGTGCTGACCTTGACAAGATTCACTGTAGCTACCAAAGTTAAAGCATTGGATTTATTTCATTTTTTATGCCACCTAAGTTATAATCATCCATTATCCATCCTTGCAGCTTTTTAATTATTTTTTTCAGATCGTCATAAATCGGTACTGTATTTTTGACTGACTGATTCACTGAGTGTTAATTGGTAATTGAACTAACCAAATAGTTTTAAATAGAGGCTTTAAAGTATAGAATTTATCAAAAACACAGCTAATTATTACCTTTATGATCATAATTCTCTAACAAGGTTTGTATTTTTATTAAAAGACATCAGAAGCAGAGCGGAATGAAACTGAAAATAATCAGCCAGAAAAACCGGGGTAAGAAAACTATGAATTTTAAATGTTTCATATTAAAATATTTTTACATTATTTCATATTGTACCTGAAATTACAATAATTTCATTTTTCTGGTGTACCTGAAAATAGATGACACTATTCTGATTATCAAACACCAGTCTAATGGCTTATCTAGGTCTGGGTAGTGGGTGCCTAGAGTCTGTACCAGGCAGCAGATGTATGGCGTAGCTAGAGATTCTGGGCCACCCTGCAAAATTAAGTATAATTTTAGGTTTTTAAGGGGCCCCCTGAATCTGCCCAGGTATCCATGCCCCCCTGACGCCCCTGAGCAGAAGCCATAAGTATAGGATACACCCTGGATGGGATGCCAGTCCATTATAGGGCACATCCTACAGGGGATTTTGAGAAACCAGTGAGCCTACGCGTAACTCATGTGTTTGTACAGAGGGAGGATAGTGGAGAGCTTAGTAAAGGAAACCCACAGATCACAAAGAGGACATGCAAATTCCACAAAAAGAAAGCAGAGGTGAGATTCAAACCCCAACATTGAAGGCATGAGGCTACTACACATAGCATATTCTTACAAATAAAAAGGTAATGTAAAACCAATCTACCGTCCATTTTATAATCGTTTTAAATAATACCTAATGGGTGGTGTGTGGCTCAGCAAGCTAGGATATTGTGCCTCGAAAGTTGCTGGTTTGAATCCCAAGGTAAGCAGAATGATTTTTTTCTTTGGACCCCTGAGCAAGATCCTTAAGCCTAGGGGTGTTTAGCACAGACAGTTAGGATGGTTCGCCTGTGATAAAAAGGTCACTGCATCAAATACAAAAGTTAGCAGAGTCAGTGATTTCACTGTACCCTTTACCACAAATCTTATTTTGATTTTCTGTCTCGTTTTCTTCACAGATCAGACAGCCCAATGTTGGTGTCAGAGCTTAAGAAAAGATTTATGAAAACTGAAAGAAAGTGAAAAATCCATAATATATTATAATGAAATTAATAAGAAATAGAGCAATATGGTTATATTGTTCAAATGAAATTGATTGTGAAGGCAGGAGTAACTCATTTGAAGTTGGGATTCACGGTTCTCAGGTTTAAATTTCACAGCACTTTCTATCTGCTTCAAAGGTCTAAGTACAAACATTCATTACAACTTTGCTGATTAAGGACTACAGCATCTCTTTTCATTATAATTTAAATGCAGATTTAAACTGCTTCTTCCATTCATGCTTTTAAAATGCTCATTCATGATTTAAAAATATTTACTTATGCATCTTATAATAATGCTAAACATGCACTATTTAATTCTTTGTTTTATTAAGAAAAAAGATATTTAGCATATGTTTTTAATTGCTTTTAAAATACCACTCTGTACTTTAACATGTTCTGCACAAAAACTTATAAATAATGTCATGCATCCCATTTAGGATTTTATTATTGATTCTGAGATTTTAATTTAGTTGTTTAAATTATGATCTGGTATATAATTATTTTCTATTATGAATATCTTAAATCACTTATTGGGCACCCCAAATGAATGTCAAGGAATTTTCCTATTACTTTTTTCTGGTACAAATAAATATTTATATTTTACTATTTCACATAAAAAATCATGAATTTGAATGTAATGTTTAGGTACGAAATACAGTGAACAAATATGCTAAAGAGAAAACAGAATTGGTTAACATCTACACATCTGTTATTCACATAGCAATTGGTTACATAATTAAAATACCTATTATAACTCATACCTAAAAAGAGAAAACATGTATGTGAATATTTGAGACAAAGGTAGAATGCGGACTTTATCAGGGACCAAAATCATGGATACAAGCAGTGAATTGTGGAAAATAGTAGTTTTAAGTAAGTATATATTTGTACAATGTACGTAGCTGATAGGCGAGTATGGTTAAGGACTTTATCCAAAGTCAACATATACATTTCCTCCTACTGCAAAGGTCATTAGATGACATGAGCATTTATTTTGCATTTATAGTACAGCCCTTCTCATGATGATAGGTTATCTTCAGCACGCAAAGTGTCAATTCACATTGTCAAATTAAATACTGTGTTACAAACACACTAAGAAGCATGGAGGCTTGGTTGGTAGCTCTATTGCTTTACATATCCAGTGTCAGTGGATTGACTCCACGTTCCAGAGTTTACACTTCTGCTACTCCAAAGATATGCTGTTAGGCTAATTAGTTCCCTTACCCTTCTTTTTCCCTCCCCATCAGCTACTAATACCACTCTCTCCCACCCCTGGTACATAGCAAAAAAAAAAGAAATGTGAAAAACACGCTCACATATACCATGAAAGCCAAGAATGGGTGTGCTTTTATGCGTTTTTCTCAAGATAATGAGATAAATATTATGATAGATGTACTGTTCTCAGCTTCCATAGTGTACACATGATATACTCCCCCCCCCCCCCCACTCAACACTTTTCATGGGTGTCCTTCTTTCTGAGCCTTAGTTAATTTTGGAGTCGTGCAAATTAAAAAAAATTTGAATATGGGAATTCATTACATACAATAGGCAATCTTATAGGATTATTATGGGAAGGTTCATCATAAATAGTATGGAACAGCACTCAGTTCCACCTCTGTTCTTTTGCTTCTCCAGTAGTGATCTGGACGTGCCCATTTCCCATCCATCTTCTAACCACTCATCCTGGTCAGATTTACAGGTGATATCCCAGGTACAAGGCTGGGGTTCACTCTAAATGGGATGCCAGTCCATCACAGGGCACAAGGCTGGGGTACACCCCTGATGGGATGCCAGTCCACCACAGGGCACAAGGTTGGGATACACCCAGGACAGCAGGATGCAGGTTCTTCAGAGGGTACATACACTTGCAAACTATGCGCAATATAAAGATTCAAGTTAGACTAACTGTATGTCTTTGGACTGCTGGAGAAATCCCACACAATTTCCACACACTCCAAGAATGTGTAATTCTGACAGAATAGCTAATGAAATTTGTCTCTTGGGATTGATCTTGTAGAAGTAATTCACCACACAAGACTGAGTTTCTTCTTTGGGGGAACAAGTTTAATTTAGGAAGGTCAGTCCTGTATACCTATCATTCAATAGTGTCTCCTTTGTAGGTTTTGATCCAACAAAATTCTTTAAGAATGGTACGAAAAGTGCAAGTTTGTGTTCACTATGCAATTAATTGTTCAAGCAGAATAAAAGTATATTACAATACTGTATGCATTTTAAGAGAAAAAAACTTTATGATGCTAATACCACCATTAATATTTTAGGAATGTCAATTCAATTTAAAAAAAAAAGTATATAATTAGTATATAAGAGATCTGAACTAGGACCATTCTGCACAGCGCTCCATAACATAACAAAGGAACCTTAGCTATCAAAAAAGTCGACCAAGGCCTTGCATAATTAATACGTTGGTATATGGAGTAACTAATTAATACTGACATGGTGATAAATGCAGTCAGCAGGAGGAACCCTCCTCCTAGCAACTTAAATAGTTGGAACCTTTCAGTTGCACGTTAGCAGCATGGCTTTTGGGAAACGTACCCCCATATGATACAGGGAACAACATGCAAACTATACAGAGCAGAAGCAGGTTTGAATCCTGAAGTTTGGTGGTGTGAAACAGTGCCATGACGCCAATCCCGTTTTAAGGTTTTTTTTTTTTTACATTTCAAAATCACAAAATTATTTTGAAATACTAATTATGAATGCCTTAGTACAAATGAATTTATTTCGAACACTATTTCAATCATCTATTTATATTGTTAAACTGTTTATATGTAAATGATGTTAAAATGTAACTGTAAATTTAAATACATTTGCCATTATCGTAGACATTTAATTTGGAAATAACATTAACCTGTATTTTAAACATTTAAAACGTTGTGGCCCCGCCCCTCCCCCCATGGTCGGAACAAAGCGTGACGTCAAGATCACGAAAAGAAACCCAAGCGCAGTCCTTCCGAGGTGGAGCTCAGCACCGGAAGCTGGCTCGCGCGTGTGCATGTGCGGCATTGCGCGTGAGGGGGCGCTAGCCAGCTACAGCCACGGTTTTAGTGGCGCTGTGAAAAGAACCGGGGAAACCGGGAAAAGAAACGTATTTCAAAGAGGTAACAGCTAACTTATAGCTTTACACGAATTTTAGACGATTGTTAGTAGTTCTTCGTACGGCGAAGTCTGAAATTGATCTTGTGTTCACGTTTTATGTAGATCTCGGTCGGTCTTAGTCCGCCCGTCGTCTTTTTTCCTGGGCCTTTCGTTGTTGCGAACTGGCTAAATTGAGACTAGCTGACTAACTGGCTAACACACTTCAGTGGCCGAGAAGAATGTTGAGCGTCGTTTAAAATGGTTTTAAACTTAAATTGATACACGAGTGGTATTGCTGTTGGTATTTATAATACGTGTTAAACTTCGGTTAGTTCGGCATTTCTTGGTGGAACTTCAGTAAAGCAACGCAAGACCGCAAGCTAGCCTAGCTAGCGGCTTTTCACGGACGTACACTGTGTAACCGGCAGTTTGAGTTAAAACACCTCAGCGTATTCTCAAACTCGGCATTAACATTTCACTAATTGTTTAAGGCAGTTCTTTCTTCAGCTAGCGCCGAGTGAAGATAACTGGTTGCGTGGCTCATTTGTCTCTTAGCAAATGCCGGTTTTGTTTGCGGAGTCCCTTGCGAACGAACGAGAGATCCCTCGCCGACGGTACTCTAAATTTGACTAGAAAAATAGTATTTTCGTTAACGAAGGAAATTGAACAGGTGTTGTCATATACTTTGAATAAAAAGCAGATGTACTGTAACTAAAATGCGCTTTTTATATTTGGTAAATCGTTGGCCATAAACATCTAAACCAAACGAGGAACACCTAGTAGTGAGTATTGCTTTCGTAAGTTAACTTCTGTAGGAGTTTTTAGTCTAGCAACGCTGATATGAGCATCGAGATTTTTATTCATGGTTTAAACCGTGTCTTATTTTTACAAGCTGTTATGTAACCCGAAGTTAACAAATTAGTATTCTGACATATATACACTATTTTCGTTAGTACTTGGTTTATAACGTGTAATTTAATAAACTCATTGTTTCATCGCCTACATTATTTTTCGTTTGTACGTTTAAATGTTTAGTTGGAGTCGGCGTGTGATTTTGTTTTTCTCTCTTTTGTATAGGTTCTTTCATCCTTCTGGATCGCCCCCTCTACTCTCCATTGCGTTTAATCCTTGATTTTAGTCTGAGGTAGTCAGTAATCGGTGTTTGTAAGTTGGAGAGTAACTGTGCATGTTTGTATGTCAATGAGACAGTGCTGGTGTACCTGTCCAACTCAAATTTTGAATCGGTGACGTGGGTGAGGTGCTGTCCATCTGTTGTTGACTATGGGGGACATTAGTGATTTAGACAGACAAATTGACCAGCTCCGCCGGTGCGAGCTCATCAAAGAAAACGAAGTGAAGGCTCTGTGTGCCAAAGCCAGGTAATGAATTTATTTTTTGTGTGGAAGCCATGTCTACTTCTAATTTTTTACTTCATTGTTGATATTTATTTCCATTTAAATCTCTTGTCAAATATTACTTTGTATGTTTGAGCAAGAATGTTAAAACTTGGAAATGCATCATATATATCTGAGCCATTTGTACTCCACCCATGGTACTAATATGGTACATGGTACTAAAGTTTGATGTAAACATCTCATCCAGATTAAACTGTGTTTGCTGTCAGACTCCTTTGAAGTTCTTTATTCAATTAAAGTGTAGTGACTGTTTGTGCCTGGTCCTTCATTGTTCATGTATGGATATATGTGAAATTCACATTTGCGTTTTTAAATGCTGTGTGTCTCTGTGTGTGCGCTTGTGTTTCTAGGGAGATACTTGTTGAAGAAAGCAATGTTCAACGAGTGGACTCTCCAGTCACTGTAAGTAGCATTTTTTTTTAACTTGCTCTTGAGTGTGCTGTCTTTCAGTAAAGTAAGTAATGTATTTTTCCCCCACTATGTCAGGTATGTGGTGATATCCATGGGCAGTTTTATGACCTGAAGGAGTTGTTCAGAGTAAGTACAGTGACTTTCCCCCCTACTCCTGGGTTTTGATTTTTTTTTTTTTCATTTTTCCAAGTTTGCTTCTTTATTGGTTTGGAAAATAGTGATTTGTCTTTTGCCATAATGGAGTATCATTTCTGTTTTTGTGTGTGTGATATTAAGCAACTTGTGTCCTTGGGTGACACATGGATACACGGAAAGCATTTTTGTTGAGAAACACGGTAGCTTGACTCGGTGCATTGTGTGTTTATCAGAAAGGCCACAGTTGTAATGGTTTTATCATCAGAGGGCACACTTTTTGGGTATTTTCTCAGTCCTTTTAGATATTGCTTGGCATTCCCTTGCTCAGTACTCAGTAAGGATGTGTGGCTCACAAAAACTAGTTGGGAAGGAAAACTTTAAATTTGCATATGCATCTGTTCATCCACATCCTGATATACAGTTTTTAAGTAGGGCTGGGATTAACAATCTCAATGTAGCTATAGTAGTATTGCTCAGAAACATTCTTTCTCATTAAATCATTATGTACTACTGGAAAACCATAATTTGCCAATTATCCATCTCCACAGGTCGGTGGTGATGTCCCTGAGACAAATTACCTCTTCATGGGTGACTTTGTGGACCGTGGATTCTACAGTGTGGAGACGTTTCTTCTTCTCCTTGCTCTTAAGGTAACTTGGCAGTCATGTGCCCATCCTTACATTGAAAGGATTAAAGAGGTCTTCGCATGTACTACATTTCATTTCACAGTTTGTAGTACGAGATATTTATACATTTTTGTATAAAAACAGAATCCATATCTATTAACTGTAGTAAAATGCTGTAGAAAAGAATTTTTGTATTCACCTGAATATAAAACCCACCACTTTTACAGAACCTTTTTTGAAAAAGGTTTTTGGAATAGCAGATCTTTATTTAAAAAAAAAAATAAAATCATATAAGAACCATCCCCCTGTTAGAAAAGAAATCAGGCAGTTGCAATCAGAGTTCACATTAGTGTGTTAAACAGAAAACATAACAAACATTTAGTGGGAAATAGGATACATGGTCAATATTACAAACTCCAGAATCGTAGAGAGCACAGAATGTTTCCTATACAGCAGACCCCCATGAAGAAAGCAAGAACATATTGTGGCGAGTGGTTGAGTCATTTTAATAAAGGTGAAAGTTCTTGTAAAATGAGTTCCTCAAGTGACAGCCACTACTGGTTTAATTTAACAGGCAGCCCAAAAATATATGTGGTGCAAGGCAAGCCGGTAACTGCATAATTAGCCCTTCTGAACAACTCTGCGGCATCACATTGTCAGCCAAGCATGGCCAGGTGGTGGAATCGTCGCTCATGACGTATTGCTAAAACGTCTCTCTACATTTGAAGTATGCGGTCACCTCTAGCCAGCAGGTGGATAATTTGTGCCATCTACTGTTTCATGTGTGTAATTACATTAAATTTCGAGTCCTTCAATACAAGATGACACCAGTTTAAAAATCTGTAAAAAGATCTAATGTTTTGGGGGGAAAAACACCAACTCATATATGTTCCAGTATGGTACTTTCAAAACAAATTATTGTAGGGACATTGCTGATGAATATAGATTTTTGATATGACTAACTTTAAATCCACTTTGATTTGGGGTGTAATATTGTTCATTTACTAACTTGAGCAGGCTGCTTCATTTGCCTGTTGAACGCCTTTCATTAACCCTTGTCCTAAATTTCAGGTGCGATATCCAGACAGAATCACACTGATAAGAGGGAACCATGAATCCAGGCAGATTACACAGGTGTATGGCTTTTATGATGAATGCCTAAGGAAATATGGGTCTGTGACTGTGTGGCGATACTGTACAGAGATCTTCGACTACTTGTCTCTCTCTGCAATTATTGACGGGAAGGTTAGTGTTTCTCCTGTCCATAATGATCTGCTGCCTAATTAGATTTGATTTAAAAAAATAAATAAAAAATTTTATCTACAAAAATTGTAGATTAATGCCTTTGATCACAATTCCAATAATATATATAGCAAGACATGGAAATCAAATTTTGTGGAATTTTACTGGCCTCAGTTTGTATTATCTAATTGGGTGTATATATAATCAGTGACAGACTTTTCCATCCCCACGTCCTCAGATATTTTGCGTGCATGGTGGGCTCTCCCCATCTATACAAACTCTGGACCAAATAAGAACCATTGACAGGAAACAGGAGGTCCCACATGATGGGCCTATGTGTGACTTGCTATGGTCTGACCCAGAAGGTAAGAACCCCCTCCCCCGACATGGCTATACAATGTTCAGAAATCATCCTGTTGGTATATGCATATGTACCATTGCCCCCACCCTCATCTTTCTCTTTCAGACACAACAGGGTGGGGTGTGAGTCCAAGAGGTGCTGGATATCTGTTTGGTAGTGACGTTGTTGCCCAGTTTAATGCTGCAAACGACATTGACATGATCTGCAGGGCCCACCAGCTTGTTATGGAAGGGTATAAGTGGCACTTCAATGAAACTGTGCTTACAGTGTGGTCAGCACCAAACTACTGTTACAGGTACCATCTTTCTTACCTGGTGTATACTGTGCTCATGGCCATCGACTGTTTTGTATTTGAGCTGTTGTTGTTTACAATGAATTCTTTGTGTCTCAGGTGTGGGAATGTAGCAGCAATACTGGAGCTGGATGAACATCTGCAGAAAGAATTCATTATTTTTGAAGCTGCACCACAGGAAACAAGAGGCATCCCTTCCAAAAAGCCAGTGGCTGATTACTTTCTGTGACCTACAATTAAGGATCAGTCAACATAGACCGCAGGAGAACACTCTAATATTTGTGCATCTTTCCCACTGCACTGTTTCTTTATATTGTCCTCTTATGCCGCAGTCTCTTCTCTTGTTCTACCTCTATATTAGATATTCTTCCTCTTGTGGTTTGTCCCCAACATTCTACATACCTTTCTATATTCACCATCATTCACTCGTGCTACTGTTGTAAAACCAGTTTCTGTCAATGTTATACTTGCGTATGTCTTCTGTGCCCCTATTCTGCAGTATCCTAGCATTTTCAAAGAAGTAATTGATGGTAACTGGCAGCAAATGAGATTGCAGAGCTGCTCATACAAGTGACTGCAGAATGTCAAGGTGGAGTAGCACGACCATTTGCATTTGTTTCCTTTGAGCATCTTTGCTTTGGCCTGTGAGAAAAAGGCAACTGGATGATTTTCAGTTTGGTCATGTTACTGATTTGGTGTCTGAAACAATAGTGGTACAAGTGCGTCAGTCAGCAGTTTTTGGGCTGACAGCAGTATTTGTGGTGGAACAACTGCAGAACTGCTATGTAGCTCTGCATTCAGCAAGTTCAGACAAGTGGAAACAACCAAACTGAGAACTTATTCCCTTTTCATTGACCAATCTTTCCATAGGAATCATTGACTTTTATTGATCTGTGAAAATAAATTGTACCTTTTTTTAAAATAATTGTAGCTGCTTTATCACTTTTACTTGCATTTACTCTTATTTAGCAGATGGTTTTGTAGCGATGTATATAAATGAAGAATCTAGGTATAAGTGCAGCTGAGCTAAGCTTCCAATGAATGTCTAGTGTAAGCAGTCCTGGAGCAAGAGCTACACATCTTCCAACAAAGCAAGAATCTAATTGCACTACTGTTCAAAAGTTTGAGGTCACTTAGAAATTTCCTTGCTTCTGAAAGAAAAGCATTTTTTTGTCCATTAAAATTAATTAGAAAAACAGTGTATACATTGTTAATGTACATGGGTATTGTAGCTGGAAATGGCTGACTTTTGATGTCATATCTATATCCTCCTGAGACCCAAGGAAAGTTTCAGGTTATTTGTGATTTTCTATGTCTTTGGAGGAAATGAAACATCTTACAATTTAGATTTTTTCAAATTTATTTTTATTTTTAATTTCACAGCATGTCCTCTTTAGTGTACAACAGGAATAAATAAGTTTTCTTACATCAGTGAAAAGATGGATGCAAAAACAAAATGTCCACTACAGAGGACACAAATGAATGGCCCGGGTCTCAGGAGGATATTGGTGTACCAAGGCCCATTATCGGCAACCATCAGTCCTGTGTTCCAAAGGCACGTTGTTTGCTAATCCAAGTTTATAATTTTAAAAGGAAAATTTGATCATTAGAAATCCTTTTTGAAACTGTTAGCACAGCTGAGAGCTGTTGTGCTGATTAAGAAAGCAATAAAATTGGCCTTCAGATTAGTTGAGTATCTGGAGCATCAGCAATTGTGGGTTCAATTGAAGCTCAAACTAGGCAGAAACGCGTAACTTCTGAAACTCAGCAGTCTATTCTTGTTCTGAGAAGTGAAGGCTATTCCATGTGAAATTTTTATGTGACCCAAAACTTTTGAACAGTACTGTAGATTATTCGGTGGTGTTAGGTTAACTAGATCAAACCAGTCAGTTATAACTCCCGTGTGGTGCCTCATCCCCGCTTGCTATTAAAATATAGCAGTACCAGCTTCAATGTTGAAAGGGGAAAAATATGCATTGTTTGAGCTGTGTTCCTTTTATCTCCTGGCTGTTTATCCTAGTCCAGGTTATGGGAAACCTAGAGCCTGTCCCAAGCAGAACAAGGCTTCCAAGTGATGCCAATAACCTGAACAGGACACCAGTCCATTGCAGACACAATCACACAGACAACAAAGTAGGATGTTGGTTAGCCTAACTGCATGCAGCCTCCTCACACAGTGGGGGTGAGATTCAAGCCCCCAACCCCAGTAGTGTGTTAGGCAACAGTGCTATCTGTTTACAAAACAAGAAAGCTTTTTCTGTGGGGACAAACGTTTAGTTCAGAAAAGCCAGTCCTGTAGCAACTGCCCAGCTCAGGCCCCTGTCCTCTGGGATTGCAGATCATGTAAGTAGAATAATGAGTAAATCTGTAAATTAAAGACTTTTTGTTGTTCACTCAAGTAATGGTGCAAATTTGAGTTTAACAGTTGATTGTTCAGGACTGTTGAACATAATATACATCTAACCTCTTCTGCAAATGATGCATAACGTCCCTAAAACCATCATTTCGTTGTTCATTGGTGGTAAAATAAGGCGGCAAGAAGTTCCACTGATGTCCCACTCACCCACCCATACCTCAGTCCAGAATGAGTGTGTGTGTGTGTGTATATATATATACACACACACACGGTATTACCGTAATGCCAGCCACTGACTAGCACCACTGCCTTCTCCAATGATTCTCATCTGCCTCCTTGACATCAACATCCCAAAGGTGGGATGTCTGACACTATTCATGGTCAGAGAAATAAAAACTTTTTGTGCCATCAATGCAGATAATATATCAGAAATGTCAATTCAGTCAAAAACCTAATTAATAATTAGAATATCCGGAATGGTAACAAGTGCAGCTCAGTGCTCCATAACATTAAATGGGAAATATTAGGCATAAGAAAAGTTAACCAAGGACCATGGATAGCATGATTGTCGCTGTAATATAATGTTGAATTAATAAATATATATATATATAAAAAATAAAAATAAAACTCAACGTACATAACACAGCGACACACTGTCACAGTGATCCCCATGATTATCTGCGTTCTTTACCGGTGGATCTAGCCCTAACCACAGTCCCCAGCAGTAGGCGCGCGTGTCCGTCACTTCCTTTTCCGCCGAGCGTCCGACCGCTTAACAGCGTTTCCCAACACGCATCCTTAAGACTAACTGGCAATATCAGTACGCGTGTTTTAAAATCTTTGCTCACGGATTGACAGCATTCTTTTGTGGACGCAGGTGAGGTCGAGTCCTCGAATTGTGGTTCGGTATGAGCGCTCGAGGATATGTGGTGTTTAGGCGCGGTACCGGTGTTGTGCTTGGCCTTTATCGACCATGTAGATGTGTAGGCCTGTCGGCTGCGCAGATAAAGCGCGTGCACTTATCATATGCGGTTCAGTTTAGTAAATTCCACTTTTGTATAATTACATACGTTGTGAATTTATAGAGTTGATTATATGTTAAGATTGCTCCCTGAGATTTGTTGAGGTTGATTTCTCGTTATTCTAGCTGTATTGGCCTTTTAGTTTTGTATTGGGTAGCTCCTTGGCTCTTTGGAATATGATGATACCGACTAATTTTAATTGCATTTCCCAGTCGTTTTTGAAAATGTAAAGAGTTTTATTTCAATATGTTTGGAGTGTGAGCAAATTGTAAGAGACGTGTCGGGATGAGTTATGTCAGAAGGAGTTTAGGTCCTAGGTAAGTTCGTTTAACTGGCATGAAAACTGCATTGGGGACTCAGTGTCCGAATGTGTAATGTTAGGTAGTAAGGAAGATGTCAGGCAAAATTTTGGCCAAAAGTAATGTTGTTAAAATTAATATTTCGGGTGCGGTCTTTAGAAATCTTATGCCACTTCTTGTTGTGCACTTGAAAGAGACAACTTTAATAAGAAGTACCACGAAATTAAATGTGCAGCTTATTCATTTTAAAATGTGTATATGAGTATGAATGAATAAGTGAAACATTAATAGGTGTCATAAAATATATAAATATACACGTATATCAAAGTACTTCAGTGAAGTTTATTATTGTTGTTGTTATTAATATAACAACAACAGTAATAATAATATTTAAATCAAGTCTTAAAACGATGTTACGTTGAAACTTAGCTGATCCGGTGGTTCCTTACATAAATGCATGCCGTCAGAGCTATCGATCGTTGATAAATGTTTTTTTGTGAGAAAATCTCTCACAGGAACGAATCCCTTCCTTCAGTGAAAATATCATGGCTTCCTTGCTAATGCAATGTGCTTAGTATAGTGGGTCATATTTCTCTACTCTGTCACACAACTGAATTTGCAATTTGCTCATGGACGTTCAAATTTCAGTTTCACATGTCAAGCAAAAACGGGGTTTAGTGTATTGATTGTAGTTTGTTTCTTTACAGCATCAGCTTCCTGCAGCAATGTCTCGTTTCTTTGCTACTGGATCTGACAGTGAGACGGAAGAGTCCTCATCTGGGGAAGAGGTCATTCCCAAAACCACTGGGACCACCTTCACTAAACAGTTAGTGTCTGCCCATCACCTATATTCCTCCATCTGCCCTTTTGTGCCACCTCTGCTGTTTCTCACTCTGTTGTTTTCCTCAGGTCTCTGCTGCTAAGCGACGATGAAGAGGACACCAAGAGAGTGGTGCGCAGTGCCAAAGACAAGAGGTCAGTTTTTGTGTTGAATGCAGAAGTGTATGTATCCTGGTAGTGATGTGATTCGGGATGGGCTGATCCACATTTTTTCATTTCCGATCCGATTCCGATACACAACTGCCGATACCGATACAAGAGCTCTTTTTAATTTGTTATACTTTATATTAATTTTTTTAAGCTAGTAAATACAGATGGAAAAAATGTATGACAAAAAATATTTAATTAGGCTACTACAAA
>JAODLD010000101.1:33362058-33393384 GCA_026781065.1 Mormyrops boulengeri | reverse complement strand
CTGCAGCGAGTTCGCAAAACAGTCCAAGTTAGCGACTCCCAAATCATCCATTGCTTTTTTTTGTCTCGCACAGTTGCATGCGCGTTAAGTGGGATTGTCCATTAAACACTATTCCCAGCTCTCAAAACTTTATTTTACAAAGATTGCAAATCGCTGTGCTACTGGTTCCTGTTAAAAGTGTAAAATACTCCCAGATCGTCACGTTGTATCTTACGCTCCTCATACTGCGAAGGATATGCGCATGATGTCACAGCAGGCGGAAGTCACTGCACTCACACCCACTGAGTATCAAAAAAGACCGAGGGGCAGCGTTAGTGTTCGACTTGAATGCTGCAAAAAACACATGTAAAATGGGAAGGAGCTGTCGTGCGATTGATTGTACAAATAGGTCCTATTTCATGTAAAATTTCTCTTTTTAGAGATTGCCAAAAACTGAATAAGTATAGGACGTGGACCAGTCACGCATGGCCAGTACCCGATCCGTCAAATAGATCTGGATCGGCGCATCTCTAGATGTGATTATTTGGGTTGTGTGAATATGTATTGTAAACTTTAAAATTCAAAAGGTCCTTCACAAAACATAATAATTTCTGTAACTTGATAACAGGCAATATGAGCATGCAATTAGTTCACTGATTAAAACCACATACTCTGTTTGGAGGGGATTCTGTAATATTGTTTAATGTAAGGTTTGTTTACAGTCAATTCCTCTGATTTACTGTCACTCTTCCTGGCATAGTTTTCCCAGCCACCAGTATGCTAACTGCCTAATTTTGGCTCCAGGTTTGAGGAGCTTACAAACCTGATCAAAACTATCAGAAATGCCATGAAGATTCGGGACATGTCAAAATGCTTGGAGGAGTTTGAGCAGCTATGTCGGGCCTTCGTTAAGAGCAAGAATATTGTGGACAAGGAGGGTGTTCCCAAGTTCTACATCCGGCTTCTGGCTGACCTTGAGGACTACTTGAATCAGGTATGAGACACACAAACCTTGTGTTTAATGAGCTGGGAGTTGATGACTTCAGTACCACAATGTAGCTCCTGATTCAGATATTGGGATTTGACATTCTGACAGAGTAAGCATGTCTTTCCTGCAACAGTTGTGGGAGGATAAAGAAGGGAAGAAGAAAATGAACAAGAACAACGCCAAGGCCCTGAGCACCCTGCGACAGAAAATCCGCAAATACAACCGTGACTTTGAAAATGAAATTGCCAGCTACAAGGAGGTACGTTCTATGAGTCAGCAGAATGAGGAAATGCATGTTAAAAGCCCCGATTCTTTGGTCCATATTAATTGTGCAGAAAATTGGAGCGCAGTTAGCATTATGTGTCTGACATCCATAGTCATACTACTGACTTAATTGGTTCAGCTGCCTCTGCTGATTTTAAATTGATGCCTCTTCCAGAATATTCAGTTTTAGAGTAGTAATGAAACTGAAGTTGTGTTAATTTTTTTTTTTAATTGAAGTTGAGCTTAAATTGTGACTTTAAGGGGGCTACCTAGAGTAAAACCTCATGGATCTTCGGTTTGTCCTAAGGAATAAGGCAACTCTGAGTGATTGTTTCTGCCGAGCTCACGCCCAGCACAATAAAATGTCTAATGTACTCCCTCTGCTGTCAGAATCCAGAACAATCTCCAGACGAGGAGGACGAGAAGGACGAGTGGCCTTCAGGTGAGCTGATGTGGTATTTCTGTGAATATCATACAGGTGCTGAATTTCACCTCGTCCCTTAGTGCCCTAATTGGCTTTTGTATTGTGCCCTGGTTGTACAGTGTAGTGCACTAGCGGTTTTCTGTAACACATTCTGAAAACTGGCAGGAAAGTGACGTGTGTTACCTGAATTCCTGCATTATATCATCATGAATATTGGGGAGTAATTAAATTCCCAAGCCTCTAATTAGACGTGGCATGATATTTTTTCTGGTCCTGTACCAATATTAAACTCTTATCTACTGATACAATCTGATATTTTTTCCCCCTTTATTAACTACTAAATGCTAAATGAGATTTGTACCAATACATTTTAATTAACATGGCAAATTGACAACTGTCTGCATTTAGTGTTGCGCAGCATTGCTTGAGTATGCCAAGAATAGGAAAATATAATGGTCATGTTGCTCAAACAAAAGGTATGCCAGTACAGTATGGAAATACATCCACAGCCAACATGATTTACACAAGTCTACTGCTTGGTTTTATTCAGTAACACTGAAAATGATCAGAAATATTTCTTAAAGTTCAAATTATGCAATCTCTTGCCAAATATAATAAAGAAATCAATCAAAAATGTCACACTATACTCCAGCTAACCATTTCTAGTTAAAAAGTGCACATAAGTCTCCAGTACAATATATGTGATGGAGCGCAGATAAAACTTTTAAGTAGGAATTAATTAAAATTTAGAAAGAATACAAGTCTGAAGACATTTAGTTTGTACAAATTTAAATTGAAAGTGTTAATTTAGGCCTGTTCAAGCCATTCTTTAATGTCGTCAGCCTTCGTTTTGTGCTTCTTTTTTTTTTTCTTAGAAGTCCTGGTTCAGGCACCAATTTAACTGTGGTTTTTGCACCAGTATCAGGAAAAAAACGATACCCAACCCTACATACAGTTGGAGATGTTGGTTATCCAAATGGATCTTTTGCTTTGCTGGTTCACATCGTTCTCTGTTTACGTTAGTCACGTGGGTCATAGTCATTGTTGAATTATTTCGTAAATGCTCTCTAAAGGCTGTGTACAAGCCCAGTCACTTAATCATTTTTGCGGATCTTTCTTTTCCTGCTCTTGGTACCTAGGTTCGTCTTCAGACAGCGAAGATGACGAGGACAAAGGGGAGAAGGCAGCGAAGAACAGAAGCTCATTCCTGAAAAAGAAACCCAGCAGTGAGCCCCTTCCCGATGCCAAGAAGTTCCTCAAGGGAGCTGTGGTAAGACAAGGGGTCATTCTTGGCAAGTTAGCTGCAACTGAGGAAAAATATTTTTTATTGAAAGTTATACTTCTAACGCTTGCATGTTCTTTGGTCAGTAGGCTCTGTTTACCTTGGTATCACTTAATGTGTCCACACTTGGACAAGTGTAGCATTTTTCATGAGAACAAGGGTTCTTTGGAATTAAATTGGTGGAAACAGCTTTCCATAAATGTTTTTAAATGTATATGACAATATAGTTTTGACTGACAATACTCTCTTAAATTAAGGAAATGCTATATAACTGGGATGCATAAAGTTTAATTTCAACACCAGAGAAGTATGGGGATTTGCGCTTATGGATATATGGGGCCATTGTGATGTTTCAGATCTATAGGTGATTTTGGTCTGTATTAAAATAAACTTGGCAATAATTCGACACGAACCAGACAGTAGGGGATGCTAGTTCATGTCATGATGCAGATTTGAGCTCTGGGAGGTGAACCATGTGGAAACACTAAAAACCTTTTTCCTTTTCCTCTTGATATGCTGTGAATTTTCAGGATGAAGAGTCAGAGAGTGAAGATGAGGAAGATGATGAAGACTGGAGTTCAGACACGGCCGAAAGTGGCAGTGAGAGTGAAGATGATGAAGGAAAGAATGCCTCCCTCGCTGCGGTTTTCCTTAAAAAGTGGGTCTCCTTCACCCCTGTTCTTCCACTGTATATTTCTGTGGCCCTGTATATTAATTTGAATGGTGGTTAGACTGCTACTTTCTTGGTCAACCTTTTCTCAATACCGGAGAAACGTGTTATTTGTTCTATTTTTCCGGAGTAATTTTTTTTAAACCAAGCATTAGATATTAATATAACCTGCTATTTTTATGCTTCCTTTTATTTCTACATTTATCCAAGTTGTATCTGTCTTTCAGGACTCAGGAGCCTGATAAACAAGCCGCTGGAAAGAAGAAAAGGAGACCAAAGAAAATTGGGCAGCAAGATGAGGAGGGTGAAGAGGAGCCAGGTGATGAAGAGGAGAGTGGTTGGAAGAAGGTCAAAGGCGGCGTGCCCCTGGTCAAGGTAGCGTGGGGGGGGAGCTGCATTTCTGTATTTGACTGTGATGCTATGTCTGTGTGTAGGCCTCCTGTCTACACTGACTATATTCATCGCAGCTGGTTTTCTTTCCTTGTGCTTTATTTTTGGCAATAGCCAAGGATGTTTCCCAAGGGCACTGAGATCAACACTGCTGTTGTTGTCAAGAAGTTGAATGAGATCCTTCAGGCTCGTGGCAAGAAGGGAACTGATAGGTATGACCCCTCCATCTTATTGTTTGTCTGCGAAAACGAAACTGAATCTAATTGCAGTTGCTTCTGCAGGTGAATGACTCCTTTTGGGGAGGAATACTCATCTGTACACACATCTAAGCCAGCGCTTTGTTCCTGAATGTTCCCACCTGAGCGACTCTACAGTGATACTTAACTGTATCTATTTCTTACCCACCCCCAGAGCTGCCCAGATTGAGCTCCTCCATGCTCTTGCTGGAATTTCCAATGAAAACAACTTAGGAGAAGGAATTCTGGTCAAGATCAAATTCAACATCATCGCCTCACTCTACGACTATAACCCCAATTTGGCTGCTTTTATGAAGGTGAGGCTTTGGATTGCTTCCATGGAGTATTAAATTTGGACCTTTTCAAGCAGTACTGGGAAATTCGACTTGAATACTTTTGAATTATGCAGTCTTTGTTATAACGTGTGCTGGATTAATCTATTTCTCTTCCTTTTTCAGCCTGAGATGTGGAAGAATTGTCTAGATTGCATCGATGAACTGCTTGATATTTTGTTTGACAACAGTAACATTTTCATTGGAGAAAATATCGCAGAGGACAGTGAAAATCTCGGCGTCTCTGATCAGGTGAGATACATCAAATTTAACTTGAAATCCCCACTGATCTGTTACTGTAGAAGGTTAAATAATTGAAAGGGGTGGACCATCTGAAGATTGCTGTTGCACTTGCAGCCGTTCCGGGTTCGAGGATGCATTCTGACTCTTGTTGAAAGGATGGATGAGGAGTTTACCAAAATCATGCAGAACACAGACCCACACTCACAGGGTGAGCTGCTTTGGATTTTTCCCTACAATACTGGAGTCATCACTCCTTATTTTGGTTTTACTTGACATGTTTCCTTTTGCTTCATATCTTGCAATATTTTTATTTATTTATTTATAAACACCGTGTCCAACTTCAGAGTATGTGGACAACCTGAAAGATGAGGGCCGCGTGTGCGGGATCATCGACCGCTTGCTGCAGTACCTGGAGAACAAGGGCAGCACAGAGGAAGTATGCCGGGTCTACCTGCGCAGGATCATGCACACCTACTACAAGTTTGACTACAAGGCCCATCGACGCAGCCTGGGCCTGCAGGGAGAGTCCAAGGTACGGTGTTAGGTTTGGCACATGCGCAAACATGCAGTGTACATATGCGCAGTGAAAAGCTTTGCCACCCGCTCCCTAGAGCACTCCAAAAAGTCCTCATACAAAAACCAAAGGAGAAATTAAGAATAAAATGTAAAAAGCAATAATATAAATGAAATAGTATGTGGTTTGGTCTAATAATTCAAAATTATCCATTATGATTTTTAACACATTCTGATTCTTCAAAAAAATATTACCTTGCCGTTTTATCCATTAATCATTTTTCGATATGTGAATAAGGACAAATCTCACTGCATATTATATTGATGCAGAAATGCATAAATTGTGTAATGCTTGATTCAGAGTGCATAGTGTAGCTTAGATTTCAGTTCTTTTTATTTAATGTTTCCTAATGGTCTTGCTGAGTGACAGTTTGTTGATGCACATGAAGAAATGTCTTAATATAATTGGCGAATGATAAGTGAATGCATCTATCCGAACAGGCTTAAAATTGCTTAATATTGCTTGTCAAATTTCTTGCCAAAAGTAAACAGATTTTGTTAATTTAGCCATTCATATTTTTATAATTCTTGGCTAGCATTTTGCCATGAATTTCAATGTCAATATAACATATATAAAATTGTAATTCATTAGTTGATTTTATTATATGGGATTAGGGCATCAGTTGGCTGGTATAAGAAATGAAATTGCTTCTCAATCAATTCAAATGTTTAGTCCATCTCTTTCAATCCTTTGCCAGTCTGAACAAGACCAAGAGGAGAGCGAGGGGGAGGACAGCGCAGTGGTGATGGACCGGCTCTGCAAGTTCATCTACGCGAAGGACCGCACTGACCGCATCCGCACCTGCGCCATCCTCTGCCACATCTATCACCACGCGCTGCACAGCCGCTGGTACCAGGCCCGCGACCTCATGCTCATGAGCCACCTGCAGGACAACATCCAGCATGCCGACCCACCAGTACAGGTAACATTTACCTCTGTGTCTATTCACTTAGCAGATCCTTTTGTCCAAAGGGACATACTAGTGAGGATTAGACTGCAGGGTCAGACACTCCCTAGAGCAATTGTGGTTAAGGGCCCAATGGTGACCTCAGTCACTAGAAATCTAAGCTGCAGAGCCACTCAATTAGTGCTGAACAATTATGGTCCATTCCATTTGCCTTCGGATCCGAGTTTCGGTTGCTGAGATTGCGTCATATCCACCAAAAACTCGAGGAAAACCGAGTCGGATGTGTCCCATTTGCCACAGAAGTAGCAATATGCAACTTGTCGGATTTAAGGTACCTCAGTTTAAATGGCCTTCGTTCACTTACAATCAGCCTGAACTAACTTAAATCCGACAAATAATCCAACTAATCATCAAATCCAATTCTAGCCCAGTTAATTGTTAGCAATATCAGTTGATAACACATTACGCGCGATGCCTTATGTATTAAACTCCATAGCGACACGTCCACAGATAAGTTGGACAGTATAATGTGTGCGACTGATTTGATCGATGAGCCACAAATGAGAAGTAGTGCTTAAACAGTATAAAACAACAACTTTAACTTCTGTTGATAAAGGGCGCAGCCATCTTGGATTCTGACCTCGGGATCCTCTGTGCTGCTCCAAGATATTTCTTGGATCTCCGAGAAACGGGAGCACGCATGTCATCACTTACGGCTTCAAAACTTGGAATCCAACTCTGAATCTGAGTTCCGAGGGCAAATGTAACGCACCATTAGTGTTGCACACATCTGCACTTGGATGTGTATTTAAATATATAACACTGTAGCCTCATCTCTGAGGTTGTTGGTATAGTTCTGACCTCGAGATCTGTGCGTTTGGTTTCCCTCTTTACAGAGTTTTTCTTCCACAGCTTGTGATTTACTGAATTGGTGCCTGTAAATTTGTGCATTTGTGGCCTTGATGGACTGACACCCTATCCAGTTCCTGGGATAAGTTCCAGGCTTATTGTGACTCTATACTGAATAAGTGATTATTGACGGGTGTATGGACAATAGTTAACGAACATGTTGTTAATGTGATGGAAAATGTACACATGCAAAGCTGAAACCACATGACATTGTGTCTTTTTCCTTTTATTTCAGATCCTGTACAACCGCACCATGGTGCAGCTGGGCATTTGTGCCTTCAGACAAGGTATGATCAAGGACGCCCACAATGCCCTTTTGGACATCCAGTCGAGTGGTCGTGCCAAGGAGCTGCTTGGACAGGGTCTGCTGATGAGGAACATGCAGGAGAGGAATGCGGAGCAGGAGAAGATTGAGAAGAGGCGTCAGGTAACTGGGGGATTGGCAGCGGCTTGGAATGTTGGAACGTTGAACACTGAGGCTGAAGCCATTGATTGCACTGTGACTGATGTGTATATTAAGTAGCTGAGCTTGCTTGCTCACCAGACAGCTGCCTTCTGCCCAAAGTCGTCATTGTCATGTCCACCCATATCACGTGTCACTGACCCCCCCCACCTTCCCTCGGCCAGGTCCCCTTCCACATGCACATTAACCTGGAGCTGCTGGAGTGTGTATACCTGGTGTCTGCCATGCTGCTGGAGATCCCCTACATGGCTGCTCACGAGTTTGACGCCCGTCGCAGGATGATTAGCAAGCAATTTCACCACCAGCTTAGGGTCGGCGAGAGGCAGCCTCTGCTGGGTAACCGCCAGCCCCTATCATGGGGATTAAAGATTCCTCCAGATCAGTAAATATGTTGTCATGCCAGGATTTCTCATATATAACTTGCCATTGTTTTTGCATGGCCGTCGCTTTGTGTGAAGGTTAGCAGCTTAATAGAAATGCAAAAATGTTAAATGCAATGATTACATTTGAGTTTTAAATGCATTTTAAATTCGGTTCCATAATACTTAACACCCCCCACCCTTTTGAGAAAATGGCCGACCTTGAGTGAGTTGTCACTGTCTGCCTTTTCAGATGTCAGGCTGAGAAACAGCAGGCTGTTAATGTGGGTGACTATCTGTCCTTCCCCCATTTCCTCAGGCCCCCCTGAGAGCATGCGGGAACATGTGGTGGCGGCCAGCAAGGCCATGAAGATGGGCGACTGGCGCACGTGCCACTCATTCATCATCAACGAGAAAATGAACAGCAAAGTGTGGGACCTGTTTCCTGAAAGCCAGAGGGTCCGGGAGATGCTCGTCAGGTAATCTGCACTCCCCAGTACGTCACTGAGCTGAGGATGGTGGGAGCAAAGTACTGACTGCTCACTCTTAAAACCACCTTCTGTTACTGTGATTTAGTTCCTTGTGGTTAATGCTGTGTACCCTTTTGTATCTGACTGGTAATTTTTTTTTTGGGTTGACTGCAGGAAGATCCAGGAGGAATCTCTGCGTACCTACCTGTTCACCTACAGTAGTGTGTACGACTCCATCAGGTATCATCCTGCACCAACTGTTTCGCTCCTTGAGCACTTCCCCTGATAAACTATCAGTGTAGCTGTAAAATGTCATTGGGTGCTTTGTTCCCTCTGACAGCATGGAGACCCTCTCTGAAATGTTTGAGCTGGAGTTGCCCACAGTTCACAGCATCATCAGCAAGATGATTATTAACGAGGAGCTCATGGTAAACAACTTTGGTTAATTTCTCTGCAGGCTACCTTTCTAGGAAGGTAGATTGGTTTTGCATTCATCGTTATCTTTGGGTGCCTTACAGTGTTACTGATGGTGTTTATGCAAATCATATTTACTTCTGTAGTAGCTTCAAAGTGTGTCTTTTAGAGGTGTTACAGTGGACAGTGTCTCCCCTAGGCATCCCTGGACCAGCCCACTCAAACTGTCGTGATGCACCGCACAGAGCCCACATCCCTCCAGAACATGGCCCTGCAGCTGGCTGAGAAGCTCGGTGGGCTTGTGGAAAACAATGAGAGGGTCTTCGACCTCAAACAGGGCGTTTATGGGGGCTACTTCAACAGGGGTAAGTATTGCCATACAACCTTGACAGCTAGAAACTACAAAGCAAGGATACCGGGGGACTGATGGAATTTAAACCTGTTATGCTGCTAAACAGTAGGCATATAAATGTCTTTTTTTTTGTCTTTTTCCTAGACCAGAAAGGTGGTTACCAGCAAAAGCAGGGCTATCAGAGAGGTAAATATCATTGTTGTTGCTTTGATATGGTGCAAAAAATGGAATCACTTTCTCCTGATTCTGTGGTTACTTGTAATCCATGTGATTGGGAATTGCAGAGCTGTGAGTGAAGCAGAGCTGCTTCGGACAAGTGTCAGTTTTTGCGTACATGCTGTTGTCTCTCTTTCTAAAATGTTGTTCTAGTGGATGCAAACCATTGAAGCCAGGTTACCGAGGAGGGGTTCACAAACTAATGTATTAATCTCTCTACTTCTAAAGAAACATCTCTTCTTATTTGAAGCAATCATTAAAGCTGCAGCTATGTCACTCAGTATGTTTACATGCACAGCTAAGTCAAGCTACGTTTATAGCTCAACTACGCATTTAATCGGACTACTGTTCTTGGCCCAGTATACATGCATGGGAGGGGAATCGATTTATTGACCGAACTATGTTTGACTCCACCACAACAGCTGGCAATATGGCTCTTTTCAGCTTGTCAGTATTTGGCTTTTTCCAGTCGATCTATTGCGTTAGACGTAAAAAATAATAAAATCATCAATAATGGATGCGTGCACAAATGCAGTGACACAAGCTTTAATTGCGATGTGTTCAGAAGAACAGATACTAGATCAGGATAGCATAACAAGAAAAGTATTTTGTATAATATATTATGACAGCATGGTATTGGAAATTGTTCATGTATTGCAATGTGGTTTTGTTGTAATAAATATTTGGGTATTTATGAAACAGAAAAAGGAGTTCAGCATAAATTTAACACAAACCCATCTAGGAGTGATTTAAACAGCAAGGATGAAAATGATTATCATTGTGTTGGAGAAAGCATGCAGTGGTCATGCAAAAGCAGCAGAGGTAAACTTGAAACTGATTATTAAACATATATTAGATAATCTTGAAAATGAATAATTATTAACTGCAAAACTTGCTAGGTTTTTTTTCCTATGACAGAGTAAAAATGTTTTAGTGAGACTTTAAACTCACTGCAATGTAATATTCATGCCAAATTGAAAGTCAGAAATAGCCTGATCTTAATCTAGCCGACTAGTGATGTAAGAATTGGATGTGCATAACATATGATGTTGGTATTAATGTTGCACGTTGTCCAGTCCCATAACACACTACTGCCATTTCTCAAATTAAGTACAAAGTACCCCACCTTGCATTGTGATGTCATGCGGCGCCAGTACCAGTTTATACGCCAGTGGAAAACCAGCACCTTGAAGTACCAAAAGTACTGTACCTGGTGCGGTGAAAAAGCACCTTTAGTTGAGTGGGGAATTGGGTGGCTTTACAGCGCTGTACATTTCATATGCACTTTAAGTCCTCTGCTATGCTCTGTGCTGCTTTATCTGTTACTACTGGCACAAAGCCCGGGATGGGGGAGACTCGGGAGCAGGCACAGGGCGCCTAGGCCAGTTTGAGTCCGATTGAACAAATACATGCAGGAGTAAAGCGACTCCCAATTGCATTATCTGGGTGTCTGTCTCACTATGAGAAATTCGATTTAGTGCGATTTAAGTCGGGCTTTAAAAGTGTTTTTTAGTCAGACTAACACAGTAATTCGATTTTCTTAGTGTGCTTGTAAACTTGCTGTGTTTAAAATGTGGATGAGCCTTTTTCCTCTTTTTGTCTCCTCCTCCAAGTACTGTTGCATAACTGGTTTTCTAATACTTTGTCAATCATCTCTTTGTGTGTACCTACCGCTTTCTGTGTAACAATGTAGTATTGTGTCTAATTACTGTGTGTTCACATTGCACTGACGTCTGTTCTCTATCCCATAGACCAGAAAGGCGGGTACACACAGAAACAAGGATACCAGAGAGGTGGCTACAGGAATCAGGCTCAGAGCTCATATTGATCGGCTGGAACCTGCTCTTGGAACTTCTGAAGTGCAGTTGAAATTCCCAAATGAACAATCTTCATTTAATTACATTTGTGTTTTTGCCAGCTAAGGCATAAAATGATCTGCTCTTACGTAAGTGTTGTGATTTTGCGTTTGGTAGGATCATTGTGGGACAGATTTTCCTTCGTACAGCTACCATTTAGAATGAGGTTTGCAGGAACACAAGCATTGTTACCTTTAGTTGAAATATTTCCAAAGGATTGTAAAAGTATCTGAGTGCTCAGTTGAATTTTAACCACAAGGAATAAAGATTACTCATTCAGCTACTCCAAGTGTTTTTTGTCAAAAGCAGCATATGAAACATTTCTTCAACATGATGGTGTGACAGTCAATGAACTATAGTTTGTTTCTTGAATAGTAAGTTTTAAAGATACTTTGTGGTTTCATGGTTTGTGAAATTTATCTCAACTGAAAGCTTGGGAGTTCTCATCACAGAATCATAATGTGTAGTGAGTTGCTAAATAATACAGGTCTGCTAATAAGTTACAACCCCAGTCCCTAGGTTAAGAACGAGATCCGTTCTCTGTCTGTCTTTAAGTTGAATGTGCATGCATGTCAGAAAAAACAATGCATAATGCAGTAATGAAAGTAGTAGCTACATACGGTACTGTACTGTATCTCAAGCTAAAGAACCACTAAAGCCGTGCAATGTTTTCACGAGTGTTGCAAAGTAGTTTGTGCATTGAATATTATGAACCTTTGTATTTATCTCATTTTTAACATTATTTTAGTCCATTAATATGAGTTGTCTGTAAGTCAGATGTTAACCTGGGGACTGTCTGTTTATTGGCCTATGAAAGTTTGTATTTCAAAACTCCCCCTAGTCCAACGATCATAATATTGTAAATACATAGAAAGTTAAGGCAATTTTGCCTTGGAAGGATTTGCCTCCTTGGCACACAAAGAGACTTAAATTCCAAATTGACTTAGTTTGGGGATTTTGCTGTCCAATGATCATTTAGTATACTTCCAAGAAGATAATGATCATTATCCTGCCAAAAAAAAAAAAAAAAAATGACTAAAAGAAATGATTACAACAACTGGTCTATTGCTACTTTCAAAAGGGAGACCAATAACTAGCTTTGGTATTTAAGGAGGGGTCCACAATACAGCCACGGGTACATTATGTAGTCTCATGGTAGGTGTAATTAGCATCTGTAGGCAGATCTCCCATATCTACTGTGTATATCTTCTGCTGGGGTGTGTATTACTTTCAACATATGTGTTGTTTTTTATGTGTATAATACAGTTAGGTTAACCTCTGTATTCATCTTGAATTGTAGTTGTTTGTTTTTTTCCACCCATTGAATGCATTATATTTTGGTTACTTCTTGGTTTTTGGAATTTGCTAACTAATATATTCAGGGTACCCGCGGTCATGGAAAACCTGGAAAAGTTTTGGAATTTTGAAATAATTTTTCCAGGCCCTGGATAAGTTTTGGAATTCTTGGATAGAGAGGAAAAGTTTTGGAAACTAGCCTTGTTCATTTTTGTTTCCCGCTTCGTTCTGCAACGGAAATGGACGAGCAAAAGTCAGTAGTTAACTACCTTGGTAAACACCTGTTTCCGGCACTTTTACTGCGCAGATTTCGCATATTTGATATCACTGCTTTTTTGCTCGCTATTGCAGTTCTTATTTTTATTTTTTTTTTGCACGTATTTGAATTTTATTGATCACAGTTTCCTGTTTTTGACTCCGTTTGCCTCTACCAGTCATAAGGTACGTATAATTATTTTAATATTGGATTAATTTTCTTAATAATTGAACGCTATTTGCACATTGGCGAAAGTTGTCCACCGTCTGTGTTTATAAGTGTGTTTGGTAAGCAGATTGGCTATTATTGTACCAAAAATTGTAGTATTACTATCTGAAACTGCATGATCATCAAATCAAAGCAAACTTGTGGGTTTTGGAAAATTTTCTTATGGTACTGGAAAAGTTTTGGAAAAGTCATGGAAATTTATTCTGCCAGAATTGGGGGGACCCTGTATATTCCAGGGGACTGGTATTTCTTCAATTCCTGGCCAGGATTAAGTACACGGTAGATAATGAGATAAGTGCATTGTGTATTACCACCTAATGACTCTAGCTTTATGACTAAGAGCTTGGCTTGGGTAAACTGGCAACTACCTTATATTATGCAGTGATAAACTTTGACTCAGCTCAGAGGCTGCAAGAATCAGGTAAATGACCTTGGCTAATTATGCAAGCTGATCTGCTGAGCTGACCTGACAACTTGTAGACAAACTGAGTGTCTGGGTTGAATCACTCAATTAAACCGAGTCGCTTCTCTGAATTGACCAACCAAGCTGACATTGTGCTAGTTCATAGTCCCTGAACTAATGTGAAACCTGAAGTCATCAGCGCAGCCTAGATTATTTGGAGATTATAACTAAATGATTCTAAGACAGTTCATAAACAATAAATTATCAGATACAGTTAGGGTAGGTCTAAAAGGTAAGTACCTGTTCAGGAGCCCTGAGGAATGCATTGAGAACCTTCTGCTGCACAAATGGATTCCTTCTTCAGGACAGTGGGTAGTTTCACAATACTTTTTGTAAATTTGTTAGGTGGCAAAACAACTCCTTTGGCAACTCGAGCTCATTTCACTTGCTCCTCCGAACCACCTGTTGCTTTCCCTTAGGTGTTCCTGACCCTCCATGATATCATTCCAGGTTCCCTCTCTATCACAGTTCCCATGTGCTACTTTTTAAGTTTGCTCCACATGGGCTGCACTAGGCACCCCTGAATGGCAGGCAAAGAAGCTGTATGAGCAGGTGAAGTCAAGATCAAAGGGGCCCTCAAAATAAGTAGTGTTTTGATGATTGGTTTTTATTCTGTTTTAGTTAACCTGGTCAAACCAAACTGACTGACCTTACACTGCAATCTCAACAAACATGGATTTTGAAGGTTCCTGACTTCATTCATTGAGTTGTTCAAACAAAGGTGTTGGGAAACACTTGCAGGGGTACATGGGCCAAGTGATTTTTTGAGTTCAATGGCAGAGCAAGAAGTTTGATTTTTAATTACTGTGTGCTGTAAATTGTTAACATGCAGTTGAACAATAACTACAAAATAAAGCAATTTCCTGGCACAAATATCTCAAAACTGTGAGTGAATGTCCATGACAACCTAAGATTAAATTTAGAGGAAACAGTGTTATTGTCATCTCCCTGAAAAAAAAAAACATGGGGATTTCATTAGATACTGCTTTGCTTCAAGAGAAACACAGAAAAATTAATATGATGCCTATTGACAAGAAATCTTCAAGCACTATAACCAATTTCTGTGTTTCAGGCATTCATTAACCAAAGTAATTTATTAACCGAATCGTGACCCAAAAAATGACTCCACCTCCTCCCCCTCCCCCTCTTAATTTCTGGAAGTCACTATTTAAAACAATTTTTCGCTACTTTCAATATTTGCAGCACATGGTAGTGATTGTTTTGCTCATTTAGGTATGTCTTTCTCTTTAATTAAATTCAAGATATTCCAGTTAGTCTAGGTGGTGCTTTTTTAGGGTGTACACAGAGTTTAACATGAAACCAAAATGCTGAGTATGAAAATGCAAGGTAAGAGTGTACACCCAAATACAGAATATATATTCAAGTCGTATTTTATTTCTAAATATTTCTTTGCAATGAATTCTTAGTGCCTGAAGATTTTAGCCAAAAGATTTGTATGCTTGCAGATATTTAAAGGTAAATGATGCATCTATTGACTGAAAAAATTAACCTTGGTGGTATCTGTGCCTATCTTCTTGGTTAATAACGGTTTTGTTTATAGAGTTTTTTTTCATCTTTGTATTAAATATTAAATATCAGTTTTAAGCATTTCCTTGTGTGACAAAAATTTCAACAGTATATTATGTAAATGCGACCCCCTGTATTAAGTTACTCAGATGATGTGAATTTGTTTAATTGCACTTTTGTTTCCATAGGAGAGTTCCCACACAGACTTGGACATTTGAACCAGCTAATTCAGAACATATGGCGTTGTATTTAAGTCTTGCAAAATTATAGCTAACTTCCAAAGCTATTCATATAGGCATAAAGGTTACTTCTGAATATCAAATCATATGCGATGTCGACTCTTGTTCGGCCCTCACTCCATCACCTGATGTCAGTGCCTCTGTTGAGAAGAGCAGCTCCCAAAGTTTTCAATGGCTGGCACCTGCCTGCCCTCCATTCTCGCATGAGCAGCCTCCCACCAGACCTGACCTTTGAAGACCCCAGCGCCTTCAGTGTGAAGAGTTTCAGGGAGCTCATGCGAGCGCTGGGGGTGTTTCGGCTGTGTTCCTTTCCCATGCTGGTCAACAATTGTGGAAAAGTAAGTATTATTTATTTGATATATATGTTGTGTGTTGTCCAGATTTATTCATAATGACTGTTGGTCTCAATTATGGATTTATATTATGGATGCGATTGTAAAGACTTTCATTGTGTTAAATGCAACAAGACTACTTGATTTCAAAAGACGATGCCATATAAATATATAAAAAAGTAAATACATATAAGTAAGCATATTGACATAGTCAAGTTGTAAGAGACAAATAATAAAGATTAGACTGTAAGCAATAACAAAACATAAAGTGCAGAAGTGACAAGTGACTATTATTGTAGATTTTTTGCATATTACACATTCTTTAGTAATTCCTGTGAAACTACAACAGTCGAGTATTGTACTTTTATTATGAAATGTAGCATTCTTGGGTCTTTGAATTAGCTGTGAGAATTAGCCTTTGGAAAGAAGCTTTTCCTAAACCTGTCCAAACTGGCATCTAGTCACCATGTATAAAAGCATCAGTTTAACAAACGGCATACTTCGCTTGTCCTTACGGCTCTTGCTCTCTGTCTTTCTCCCTCAGCTCCTGTCCGCTGCTCGCTCTATTCTGGGTAAACAAGGCTTCTCTCTGATCATGCGCCCCTCAATCTATGCCCAGTTCGTTGCTGGAGAGAGTGAGGGTGAAATCGCTGTTGCCATGGAGAAGATGAGGTCATTGGGTTTACGCACCATGTTGGCAGTACCCATTGAGGAGGACCTGGGAGAGAGCACTGGGTTTGATCATAAGCATTCATCCTCCAAACAATTGTCCATTTCAGCATGTTTCACTCCTAATTGTCTTTTATTTGTATGTATTGAGCATTTGCGCTTTTAGGCAGAGGTATTATACAGATAAAATTAAAATTCATAAGCACGGGGTTCGAGAGTTATTTGATTCTTTAAATATTATTAGCATTATTCATTTCCACTGTTATTGTTGTGTAAACACTATTTAAAATCAGGCTCAGTGTCCTTGTTCTACAACCATGTGTAATGCCTAAAAACAGCAATGTGGTAAACAAGTTAAGCAGAAACACAGTGTTTTTAAGCAAAATATATGAACAACAGAAGAAACTCCAATGAGATGAAAACTGGGCAGGGGGTTCAGGGCTCAAGGTTTGTTATCTATACTTGCAAAAGGATCCTCCTGCTAAAGAACAGAGGTAGCGGACATGCTTATCAGTGCCTGCTTCACTGCCATTTGCTGTATCACTGATGAAAAAAGCCGCAGGACATAACAAAATTGTCTTCATTTAATTTTTTATCCATTTGTTTTGTGAATTGTTTGTTTTAATTTTACATTTACATAATGTATTGTGTATAGTACCGGAAAGCTCATGAACTGCGTACTTACAGACCTGCATGAATTTCGTACGTAATGTTACCAACTGGTTGTCATCAGCACTGTTCCTTCAGATTGTGTTGTCAGTGGTCTCATAAAAGCCATCTTCTGTGGTAGGGAGTATCGTTATGATGAGAACCTGGAGGCCATGCTGCAGTGTGTGCGCCTGTCCCATAGCAAATCCTGCACAGATCCTAAGATGCAGCTGAAGATCACTGCACTGCTGAGCCCTGAGCTCTGCGTGAGTCACGCATCCACACACGCCCAAGGGACTGTCAACTTAGTGACCTGTAAATTCATTGTATGTCTCCATTTTCTTCAGGTGAAGATAACCTCCAATCTGCCAGAACATCCGTTTGACCTGGCCCAGCTAGTCAAAGCAATGGATGGAGAGGTAAAAGACAATATGAATAAGTGTTTCGATGTCATGGGTCATTCCTAGTCTAGGTATTGACTTATATTGATCTGTTCCCTCAAGCCTGTCCACTTCCCAGGTTTAACTGAGGAGGAGAATGCACATTTCCTCTGTGGCCTACGTCGGCTCAACAAGGTTGGAGAGGTAGGAAAGGACTGGCACTGCCAACTTGATCCTCATTACTATTTGTCTGCTCAGGGTAGTTCCCTTCTTATGAGATGCACCACATGGCACTGGACTCCATGCAGTGTGGCTGGGGCACTGGCTGCTCACTACATAACATGAACTGCGGATAGGCATATGAATATGAATGGACACCGCGTCCCAAAATTAGAGCAACAGTGCTAAGTGTCAGCAGAGGGAAGGGTGAAAGCAGACAAAATTTGACCTTGTGAATGTGATAAGTCAAAAGGAATTTGATGGATCTTATTACTGTTTTGCAAACATTATATGGATGAGAATCTACACCTGGGGTGTTTCTCAATATGCGTACTTAACCATATTTGTATTCTCGTGTACCTGTTTGATGTTACCTTCCATTGCTGAACACCAGTTTCAACACTAAGAACAGAAGTACGGGAATGGTAAAAAATCTCCAGATGTCATTCTTGCCCCACCCCAAATGTCAAGGATCCGTCAGTCGCATCCTCGCCAAACGAGACCAATCCCATGGCTCATTGTGTCCCAAGTTAGTTCTTGGAAGGCAAGTTAGGAAGTCTGGTCTTCCCAAGACCACAACTATATTATTTGCATTCTTGCTATTGAGAAACACCCCTGATTTTATTTTGAGACTAAGTGCCTCAAAAATGAAAGCACAGTGGTATGTGGAAGGAAATGGCAGCTGTAGAAGATACATGGGTCTTGTGAACACAGTAACTCTAAAAGTATATAACAGATCTTTTTCAAATTTTTTAAGGTGACAACCTAAAAGTGATCCAATTTTGAGACAGACCCAAAACTGAGGCAGCACCACATAGTGATATCAAACAAAGCCAGTTTCAGATACTTGAGCCCATTAGCACAACAACTCAAAAAATATTATTTACAACCTTTGCAAAAATGGTGAAGGGTGTTGATGTGGGCCTGATCAAATTTTGAGACAAATCACAGCAAAATTGAAGCAATAACTCCTAGTGATAGCAAAGATACTTGACCTTGTCAATATGACAAAAATTTTGTCCAATCTTTTCCAATTCCACCAAATTGAAGCAATGACACTTAGTGACAGCATATAGAGCGTCTTTTTAAGTATGCAACAGAATAGATGTTTATCAATATACATACCTGATCATTCTTAACTGAGTTATAGCAATGGTTCTCATTGCCTAACATTAAGGAACTTGACAACTGGTAGCAACTTCTCTGGCGTTTTGTCCATTTTTTTAAATTATACTTTAATACTCCTTTCAAGATTTTCAAGAATAACAACACAACTTATAATAGGCTTATAATTTCAATTTTGACACTTACATTTTGGTCGCAGTTATGTGTACTAGACAAGTAGTTGTGACATATCACAATTAAACCCCAACCACTTTGAGTTCCTTCATCTTGTATCCAGTAGGGTGCTCCAGCGCCCCCTCTTGTGTGTTGCATCAAAGAAAAACATAGCATGTTATCTCACAATGGCTCAGACACATTCATGAGTATTTCTCAGAAAATACTACCATTGATAGCAGTTCATAGCTATCAATGATACAAAAGAACTTAAAAGCATATTGGTCGTTGCAACTTTCAGCTCCATTAGCTCAAAATGTCTTTTCACACCTATGCAAGTATGTATTTTCAATATTTGTTTTACAAGCAGCAGTACACTGTCCTTAATAGGCTGATAATGGGTACTGTCTTTAATACATATGTGGCTAGCTAGTGATGTGTGACAACATACAGTGCATCAAGCTGACATAATTTGACAGTGGCTGCAATTCCAACAGGCCAGTTTCTCAAAGGTGCGAGTTTTGGTTGATGCTGAGTACACCTATATGAACCCTGCCTTGTCTCTTATCACTATGGCAATGATGAAGAAGTTCAACCAAAAGGAGGCTTGGGTCTGGAACACATATCAGTGCTATCTTAAGGTTTGTTTCCTGTTTTTTTTTTTGTAACTATATACAGGCAGTTCTTGACTAATGCAAGTAAACTGTTCCACAAATCAGCAAAAACCAAAATTTAACGCAAGTCGGATTTATCTTCCCATATTATCTGTTCAAGACACCAGAAAAAAAGACACGTGATGCAAAAATATACTAGCCAATATTGAATAAATAGCCAATTTTTCCCGTAAGTCAAGAGCTGCCTGTATGGTTAACATTTTGTTCTGTTCTGTTTTGTTCTGTAATTTACAATTGTCATTTTTTAATATGGTATTTTATAAGATGGAAACAAAATAAGAATATTGGGTGCAAGTAAATATTTATATTTATGCCCTTTACTGAATGACTGACATCCTGCCCAGGAATCAAGGTCTCTTTTACACGATGCAATCAGTCAATCTGTGAAGCATTCATTCTGCCTTGGAGTCAAGCTTGTGCGAGGAGCTTACATGGACAAGGAAAGGAAGCTGGCTAAAGGGGAAGGCAGACCTGATCCCATTCATCAATCGTGGGAGGACACCAATGCCAGGTGACCGAGGAACTGTGAATGTATTTGGTTTATTTAAGGATAGAAAAAATATGATGCAACTCTTGATGCAGCAGACCCTTCTTTCACTAGGTGTGAAAGAGGAAGAAACACCCTCTCGCCAGTTTTATATAGGAGGCATCTTTTCTAGGTCAAACCCGTTTTCACATATGAACTCCGGACATTGTCTGAAGAGTCAGGTCAGGTCATTTTCTGGAGTTGCCCTTTCACACATGTGGCACACAACTGTAGATAGTTTGTGTCAGATGTGTTCACACCTGCTAGAAAAAGTTCAGCTGGATTAGACAAGGGGTGGTGCTTGGGTAGAGCATGCAGGAGGCAGGACGTGATGTAAAACACACCCTGCAGAAATGGAAGTGTTTGTTTACAGCACTGCTGATGGAAGGTCCCGAATCATGCAGTCTCTCCAGTTACCCATGTTTGTTGGGGTTTTTATTGTGACTGACCGTTCTTCTTCACTGTCGGAAGTTTGTATTCTTTTGTTTTTGCACCAGCCACGTGATACAAACATCATCAACGCACCCACTCGCTCACAGTGAATTGTCTGGAATTCTCCCTGCTCCATTTACACATGGGGATCATTTGGAAATTAGCCTTTGTACTAGGGAACTAGCAGGGTAAAGTCCGTTTAATGTCCAGTATGACATTTGGACATTTGCTTTCATACATGCAGTCCCTCCAGGTAATGTCTAGAAAAGTTCAGGGTAGCAGTGCATGTCTGAAAGGGGCTCAATATAATAGGTGTAGCTGTGACATTACAGGGATACTTGGTGCAAACCTTGATAAACTACCTTTATCCTGATGCCACATGAAGGGATCACACCTGGCTGTCTGCAGGGGTGTTCATCCCCCTGCTCTAGGGCATTCTGAAATGGGAATGGATGTGTCGATAGGCTGAAGATAGAAGTGTTACTTCATATTCCTCAGCATATTCTTCTAATGTCTGTTTGTCATGTTGTGTTTTATGGGTTTCCAGTTACAATGGATCAATGGACATCATGCTGAACCTGATCTCCCAGAATCCTCAGCGTTACCAGATTATTGTGGCCACACACAATGAAGAATCAGTGAGACATGCAGTTTCACAGTAAGATGGAAGTACCATATGCACAATACTGCCAACCTCAAATATGAGCTTATTCTCTCTCTTCTCCCTCTAAGTAACAATTGTAATAGATGACAGTGCTGACAGTATATAGTGTTAAGCTGCTAGTACCTATATTTCAAACCATTGGCATCTCTCCCTTAGGATGGTGAAATTGAGGATAGACAAGCATGCCGGCTCTGTGTGCTTTGGACAGCTACTGGGGATGTGTGACCATGTCTCTCTTACACTGGGTAATGTTTTTCAGTGTGTGGCTCTGAGAGTGGTGTGTGGCTCAGTGGGTAAAGCATTTTGCTTGTGTTTGGAAGGTTTCTGGTTCAAATCCCATGGTTAGCGGAGTGATTTCACTGTTGGGCCCTTGAGCAAGGCCCTTAATCCCCAATTGAATTGCTCCAGGGACTTGTTGACCCTGCTTTCGCTTTTGATGAAAACGTCTGCACTTATGATGTCTATGGCAGTTTACAAAAACACTTCAGTCGTACAAATAAACTATCAATGAATCTTTTAATAGAGGCAATAAATCTGCACAAGACTTACCGGTGTGCATTATTATATTTTATGCCAGGATCTGTGATTAATGTATTACTTCTAAGGCTGCAATGCTCTGTGTGTACTCACTTAGCTCAGCACGGTTACTCGGTGTACAAGTCCGTGCCCTATGGCTCCGTGGATGACACGCTGCCCTACTTAGTGCGCCGGGCCCAGGAGAACCGCACCGTCCTGCAGGGCATCCGCAAGGAGCGGGACCTGCTCAGGCAGGAGCTGTGGAGGAGACTGAAGGAGGGACTGAGGTTCCGGAGGCAGGTGGTGTGACTAGAGAGAAGGAGAAGGAGGACCTGAGAGAAAAGCCAGGCGAGTGAAGGAATCGACAATTACAGGGATGGGGGGAGGGGGGAGACTATGGCTAAAATTTAGCCCAGGCAGGAGAACAGGCATTTCTGGAGGGGATGATAAAAGTGAAGTTCTTTAGACATTTAAAGGCAAAAGAGAGTTCAAGGTATTTTTTTCTTTTGAGTAATATTGTAGGTCAGAGTTTCCAACCTGGTCCTTGGGGACCCCCCAGACAATCCACGTTTTTGCTCTCTCCCAGCTCCCTGCCAGAAGCCCAAATGTGTATTTTCTGGGCATCCCTGAGGACCAGGTTGAGAAATGCTGCTGTAGATCAAGTTGGGCTAGAAAATGTGTAAGAAGACATTGAGTGTGTTCATTTCAAACTGTTAACTTTTACTACCAGTTTTGTTACTAAAATGAAATAAAAGCTGCATCTTATCAATGTTGTTCTCCAGAATCCCGGAATTTTTATTACGTTGCTCGCTACCCCTGCCTTTACTTTCTTAGAAAACATTTGTCACCAAATGGATAAATGTGGTTAGTGAGAAGTAATTAGCACCCTGTCACTAATTACCTCTTCGTTTGCATTCCTCACTCAACACAAAACAGTGAACAAATGTTATAATCTTTTTCCTATTCTTCAAGAAACCAAAAATGTTCACAGAATACAGATATGTACACAAATTATTTGCACACTTGATACTGGAAACAACATGAAATTAATATTTATTTGATATATGTTAATGTACGTGTATGGAAATTTCATGATCTCAGAATAGGAGCCTTCAGCAATGGCTACATTGGCAATGGGTGCAGCTGTGGAAAAAATTGAGATCCCCAATATTTTTTATCAAATCTGCATTTTTAAATGGTTTATTTGTGGTTTTGCTGGCAGAAGGCTACGCTCAAAATTTCTAAGACAGCAGTACCCAAGAATAAGGTGAAGCAGGAGACACTGAGAATGACCAGAAACCAGCCAGGTAAAGGGCGGAAGCGACTTTCTAATGCTAGAGATGACTGTTAACTTATCTGACAGTTTCTCATGAATCATACGATGACATCAAGTGACCATCAGTAGGAATGGGAAACATTGTGCAGGTGTGAAGGGCACTGTTAGGACAGTTCATATCAGGCTCCTAGAAGCAGGACTGAAGTCCCATAAAGCTTGGAAGAAGCCCTTCATTAATGAGAAACAGAGAGAATCGGGCTACAGTTTGCAAAAAAAAATGATATTAATCACAGACGCACACCCATAAATTGAGAAATGAATGAAACAAAATTTGTGCTGTGGTCTCTTCATTTTTTCTGCGGCTGTATAAATGAAATGGTTACCATGCAATTCCGCTGAACCAAAATAACCAAATTAATGAAAGTATTGTTTGACATTAGTATTGATTTATACAGATTGTTTTAAACAGAGCCATATAGAGATTTGTGATACATAAATTCACCATGAAAATAGCTCCCTAAATGGTTAATTAGATTACATTTTATCATTTTGTACTACTATCAAAGAAATTAACAATTTACAAAAAAATCAAACCCTGGAGAAACAATAAGTATAAAGCCAAAGTCTTAGTCAAGAAATGGGGGTGTAGGTTTAAGTCTTAAGATATATAAATGGATAAAGTTGCATATTGAAAATAACTGGAATTTAATTGCAATGACCTTAAGCAATAGACTATTGAGGTTAAAAGATGTGTGAAAAGATTACATAATAAGATCATCACTAATCCTTGTCAGGGTCACTGGGGGCCTGGAACCCATCCCAGGCAGCATAGGGGATAAGCCTGCCAAGGGGTGCCAATAGCCTGCCTGCATGTCAATGGACTGCTGCAGGAAGCCAGAGTATCCAGAGGTGCGAGACAGCAGCACTACCCACCGAGTCACCAGGCCACCCACTTAGTCTACATGGTGTTCAAAATCATTTACATACTTACTCTCCCCAGCATACCAATGCATAATGCATGCAAGGTTTGAGCACAAAGAGGTGAGCACCAAAGCAACTGACCACCCATCCATTTTCCATAAACACATATACACTTTATTATATATCACTTTATTAACTACATGCCAATAGCCAATACTTAATTGGAACCCCTCTTGCCTCCAGAACTACTTCAAGGGTAGAGGAGTTGTGCATTCAGAGAAGCCTTCCTGCACACCATTGTTGTACTGAGCTGTTATTTTTCCACACATGGCCTTCCTGTTAGCTTCAATGAGACTGGCCATTTTTCTCTGATCTCATTCATTAATAAGATGTTTTTGGCCTTTATTGCAGCATTGTCTGTAAACTTTTGACACTCTAAGGTGGCTGTTTTTGATGGCCACATTTAAAATCACTTTGATTCACTAATGTTAGATTTTCTAATGCTTAACTAGACAGTAAGTGAATCTCCTAAAGACTTTTTACTGCTATATGTATTCAGATGCAGTCACATGATTTGCCATTTGGAGGATCAGGTTGTCAGTGTTAACAAAAAGGTGTAGCTAATAAGCTGGTGTAAAGAGTGCAGTGGCCAACCTAAGAAACATGAATAACAAAGCAGAGGACAAGTAACAGTAAAAAAAAAAAAGTATTTAAAAAAACTAATTAATAATTTCATGCTCCTGTATTTTGCCAGGAAGGTTTTTTTTTTCCTTTGGAGGCAAATTGCTGGAAGTGAGAAGTCTTTTGTCCTACTTACCACTCTCTTCCTACACTTTATTCACTCTATAGTTGAATATATTACAAAAACCCGAACAGATTTAGAAAATAAAAAAAACATTATTAAATAATCTAAAAAAAAATTATTAAAAGTATTTATATAAGTATATAAATATTTTAAAAGTACTCTGCATAGGACAAGCGGGTATAGAAAAGGGATTTGATGGATGAATGTAGAGGTCTGCGCGGGACTGATTTTTCATCCCGCTCCTGCACGCTCCCGCAAGTTTCTGTCCCGCTCTTGCAGAAATGTGTAATATTTCGACCCGCTGCCGCCCGCATCTGTTATGGTTTGTCCCGCTCCCGCCTGCTGAATCCCGCAAGCAAGGCTGGTGGAGTATAGCGTGGGCTAAAATACCGGACACATTTTAAACGCTATAATATCTTGGCTTATAAAAATTAAATGAGGTACCAAATTTATTTGTTGCCTAACTGACATACAGGAATTTATGAAACATAGGCTATATTATGTGGGCACGACTCCGGCTGCGAATTAAAGATGTCTTTTATATAAGGGTAGATTTGGCTAACCAGTTTTCCACAAAAAAATACAACCAACAACGTTTCTAACTAGGCTACAGACCTGAATTAAAAATATCTAAACAGTCTCAATAGAAACATTTCACAGTCAAAATGAGAGAAATATAGGGAAACATTGAAATTTGCGGCGCAGCTCTGCGTTTATTCCAACTAGAGGTCTGCGCGGGACTGATTTTTCATCCTGCTTCCGCAAGTTTCTGTCCCGCTTCCCCAAGAAACTCTCAAATGTAGAACCCGCGCCGCATACTTTTTCGCCGCGTCCCGCGAGTCCCGCCCCGTTGCAGACCTCTAACTCAAATAGGGGTGGCAGTGGAGAAAGTTTAATTTTTAAGCCAGGAAGTATAAACTAGCTATTCAGAAAATGTTGATCAAATTTTGAGCACATTGTATAAATATCGAAAAGGCTACCAATTTTATTTCAGAAATATTTCATATTATGTGTAGTCCTCTCAAACTATAATACATTTTACTATGTCTTCTAGTATTTACATCTATATTATATTACAGCATTTAACAGTAGGTCTGTATAATAGTGTTTAGAAGTTGTGACCAAACAAGAAATTAAAATAGCTCAATACGCCTGTTATGGTGACGAAGAGAAAAGCGCTCAACAAAAGCATACAGGTTTCGTGATTTTGCTCTCCTCCTCAGTATGCTCAGTACTCTAAGCCTACCATCATTCATAGTTGGACGTAAACGATTTTTGATGAGCTGTAGTGCTGAGAAGCTGCGCTCACAACTAGTACTGTTAACTAGCAGGGCTATAGCAATGCGACACAAATGAAAAAGCTGATGAAATACTTCTTTGTATGGCTCAATAAAAGTGGTAAACTCCAAGACACTGGACAGTTGATTGCCATCCTGTGCTTTCCGCTGAACAACCTTTTTTGCCTGATACAGTTCATGCCTGAGGTCTTCGAGATTACAGTTTTATAGACTGACCAAACTGAAAACTGTTTCTTCCAATAAAAAGGTTTCACTCTTAGGATTCAAAGCTTGTATGCCTCTCATAATGTCACAGTTTGTTTTGCTGAAACGCCTTTTTATCTCCATATTTAAGTGATCTAAAATGGGGTAATATACACCTCTTCTGAATTCATCTTTGGCCCCTTCCTTGCAGCTGTGCTGCCCAACAGTGGACTGTACAACATATACGTCATCCACAAAATTTCACACTCCCTCCTTGTATTCTTTTCTCAACAGCTTCAACTGCAACATTACACATTTTTGCTGTATCCACAGCATCTTGCCACAGTTGATCAAAACATGATTCACCCCTGTATTCCCATAAAGTGTCCTGTAGGGCCTGGACTAGGTCCACAGCTGTAGCCAGATCAAGGGAAGGTGCTTGAAGCATGTCTGACAGATATTTGGCATCCCCAAGAACCTTCCTAAAAACTGCTGGAATTCCAATAAAGGTAAGGTCTATTTGTGTATGCAGGCCCCGTGCGTCCACAGATCTCTCCCCACTGCTCTCTCCATCTATCTCATGTAGTACACAATACAGCTGGTAGTCTGTCCATGAGATTTTTACATGCATAGTACCTACATGCCCATCTGGTATCACTGAGTTTCTGTAGCTCTCTAGGTGCATCCTGATACACGTCTTGTTGAACTGACAACCATTTCTGGTGAATATAAGAGCCTGACATTTTCACATACAATTTTTGCATCAATGAAAAAAACAATCAGCGTCAGGGACTGCCTTCACTGCATCAACAATAACAGGATTAAGGCAGTGTGCATTGCAGTGCACATAAAAAGCGTGTTTAGCTTCTGCTTTGATCCTGGCTGCTACCCCACTGCATTTCCCTGACATCACTGAGGCCCCATCATACCCTTGACCAACAAGATTTGATTTGTAGTCAAGGCCATACCTTTCCAAGCATTGTATTATTTTCTGACTGAGTCCTGCTGCATCCAATTGACTCGCTCTCTGAAAATCTAAAAAGCTCACGCAAATGGCCCCTAGATAATAGTACCGCAGTACTAATGACTATTCTTTAGGTCTTTTGTTTCATCTGCAATAACAGAAAAACTTGCTTTCCTGGACTTCTTTGATTATATCTTCCCGTACCATATCTGACAGGCATTTCAAAATTTCATTTTGAATTTTGTTGCTGATATATTTTGCATTTTCTGTCGCGTTCATTTTTTTTTCAATCAGTGGGTTGTGTTTTGTAATCAATTCCATAACTTCTAAAAAGTTACCTTGCGTGATGCATCTGTCTCAAGGTGACCCCTTTGTGGAATATTTTGCAAAGCTGTAAGAAGGAGGACTTCAGCAACCGTTTTAATGTAAGTGTGGTTTTCTTCTTCTCTTTTCCTGTATGCCTTGTCTAAGGCATCTCGCACAGACAAATTTTTCAGAATGCTCTTGTTATGTTCACTCCAGGCAAACATTGCATTTACATGACCTTCAGATTTTTCATGCCCTCTAAACCCCCCCATCTTTATACATTGCTTTCTTCCAATTTGAGAATCCTTGTTCTGATGTCAATGGAGTTTTGGGAGTATTTGGCAGTGAAAAGCGTCTACAAGCAAAACAATAGGCAGAGTCCTGACTTTGTGAGTACTCAAGCCATTTGTGCTGGGTGTACCACATCTTGTTGAAGGCCCTCTTCCTGCTACCCTGCTGTGTTCGAGGAAAGACCTTCAAATTTGGCTGTTTTGGCCCATCTCCAGGATGCTGGGATATGTCTGGAAAAAGGTGCAGATTTAAAATGAGAGATGAGGTTGTCAATTTGTAACATACTGTGCATTAAGTCACAACAGCAGCTATGTTAAATTCCTCATTACAAAGAGTTGTTGACTAAAGCTCAGTCTCCTAATTTAGTAATACACTAAATCATCGGTGTCAAACATACGGCCCGCGGGCCAGAACCGGCCCGCCAAAGGGTCCAGTTCGGCCCGCGAAATTAATTTTGCAAAGTGTGAAAATGACATAGAAGAAATGAATTGCAATTTGTCAACAAAAGTAATTGCTATTCCCAATTTGTCCACTAGGGTCCACACTATTTTAGAGTGTTTTAGACATGCAGTAAAATTCCGTTATAACGGACTTCAAGGGACCTGGCAAAACAGTCCGTTATATCCAGAGTTGCTGTATGCCCAGAACACAACAACAGGATACCATTTACTCATGGCACAGCCCAGAAGACACAATTGTGGTATATAGATTATTATATTGTACATGTAGTAATCCAACTTTACCTGCTCAGATGCGTGACTATTAATAATTCCAACTACGCATCTACGCTGGATATCACCGGCACGTCACACGCCGTGTAGGCGGAGCCTGGATGTCCGTTATAGGCGAACAAAACTACAGCCAAAAGCGGCCCTGGGGACCGAATTGTTTGTCTGTTATAAGCGAAATTCCGTTTTATGCAAGTTCGCTATGTGCGATGCTTTTTCTGCCTGTTCTTAAACATGCACCACATGGACCGGCAGACCTCGTCCGTTATAGATTATATTCCGTTATAAGCGAGTCCACTATAACGGGATTTTACTGTAAAACAACACTGAGACCCAGAACTAAACAGCCGATGGCAGCAACATTGTCAAGCTAGCAAATTGTTCATGCAGTAGCAACCGAGAAACTGGTAATGATACATATCCGGAGCCGAGTTGTTTTAAAAGTGCCAAATCTACCATATATTTTAATTCATTTTATGTGCGCCTTTGTTGTCAAAATTATTGGCACTGTCGTTACCCAAAATGTCTTTGTCAAAGAAGAGAAAAGTGAGTACAGAGTTTTCAAAGAAAAATGGACCAATTCCTATTTATTCAAAGAGCTGAATGGCGCTCTGAATATCTGTGTGCCTGGTGTGTTTGAAGCATGTTTCAGTGCACTACACTGATGTGAAAGTGTCACGGTTGGGGCAAAAAAGGAGATAGGAATCCAGGAATGCAGGGGCACCAAGGTTTAATGGGTCTGACAGCGCATAAGTACAGGATGGGCGTAGCCCACAGGGGGTGAGCACGCTGGTTCCCTGAGCCAGGCAGCCCTGGCTAGAGCCAGAGAACCCCGGGGGAGTCCCCAATCGGAGGGCTGGCAAGAAGTAGTGGAAGCGGCGCGCAGGAGGGGTGGTCGTAGTCCGTGATCCGAGGTCGGGGGAGTCCGTCCGACGAAGAGGGCACAGTACAAGGGAACAAGAGGAGGGGAGAACGGAGGAGGCTGGGCTCGGCAGGAACGGTAGGTCAGGTTCGGGAGCGGGGCTGAGGAGGGAAGGCGAGAAGGTATTTAGCTTTTACTGAAATAAAAGAAAATAAACATAATCAGGCACCGGAGCGAGCCAGACGCACACAGCTCCTCTGCCTCAGGACAATCGCAAAAGAGCGAGAGAGCGCGCAAGCGCTAACTGACCATCATACAGTGTACAAATAACATTAATTAAATACGTAAGTTATGACATACCTGAAATAAAAGAAAATAAACATAATCAGGCACCGGAGCGAGCCAGACGCACACAGCTCCCGCCAAACACAGGTAAAACACACATATAAAGTACACTATGATGGCCATCATATTTCAATTACCCAAAAACCCGATTTGCAAACAGAATTCACAAAACAAGGACCATGCCTGACATGACACCACCTACCTCTGCCTCAGGACAATCGCAAAAGAGGCAGAGCAAGGGACGGCAGGGAAGGTAAGAGACCCAGCGTGGGAAAACCACCCCCCGTAGGACTGCACCCCAAAGAGAAAGAGAAAGGAAGATAAGGAAAAAAATACCATATATGTATGAAAATCACAGGTACCTTAAATAAGGTGGCAAAAAGAAATAATAAAAAAAATCCAATATAAGTGGGAAAATTCAGGGAAACACACATAACCCTCCTACATCTGTACAGAGCATATACTATTAAAGTAAATATACGTTACTTGCTGAATGTTAAGTGGCACTCGGTGGGGCTTTCCTCAACGCCTGATTCTTCACTAATTAAAGTTCCTAAGAAGATGTCAAAATGTCTCAATCCAAGTCATTATACAGTTAAAAACTATATTTTAGTAGGCATCCAAATGTTACAAACAGATAGGAAAATGTTCTGTATGCTGCACATTAAAGAAAAGTAGCCACCAGTATGGTGAAATTAACGGTATAGATAATATAGATCCTCTTCTGATATGGGTTACTAGTTTCAACATTCCCCTCTCTGCATACACCCAGTCACGTACCTTGATTTCGGCACTCATTCTCCCTGGCATGGCTTAATTTCACTACCTCTTACTTTTGTTGCTTTCTTGGTTTTCTTCACAATGAAGAAATTCTCAATGATTTGAGACCTTTTCATTTTTTCTATTTTTCCCTACTGCCTGTCTGCCTGCCTGTTCTGGAGGGGAAAAAAATCTTGCCTGATTTATATGGATAGTGATTTAGCGTTATTAAAATTCACATATCAACAACGTACGTGCATTAACATGCGGGCATATTGATGACAATCCAGTAGCTACACGGGATTGTCATTTACTGCCGTATTTTGCCCGTTTTTTCTATAACTCATCTCTACATACCTGTGGTTGTATTAGCAAAGTCGAGAGGCTAATTTACCGAACGAATGATCGGTTTGGCCAGGATGTTCATTGATTAGGCATACAGTGCATGAAACACTCCGGTACTACTGACTTTTTAGTTTACTAACATGTCGGCTTTACATGGCGAGTTCACCATCAGGGAAACATGGACTAACGTTCAGGAACATAATTTTAGTTCTCTGAATTTAACCTGGTTTGCTATCACTAACTAACATGCAGGCTTTACCTACCCTAAGGCAGGGCTGTCTTAAACAATATTAGATTAAATTAGCTTCCTTTCGATGTTGAACACTACACGCATTAGCACATTCAGTTTACTTACCTGTGATTTTACGTCTCCGTTGCTATTATCACCTCCGTTGCACAGAATTAAAAATTCCGCCAAATAACTTGCGTCCGATTACGTCCACTGTCAACGTGCGTGTAGTTGTAACTCCTCCTCTTCTGTATTAGGCTACGTTATGCATTAAACTGCATGCATTGTACAATGCGCTTGACCAACAAGTTAGTTAAATAATTATGATAAACACTTTTT
>JAODLD010000101.1:33327641-33358400 GCA_026781065.1 Mormyrops boulengeri | reverse complement strand
GAATTAAAAATATCTAAACAGTCTCAATAGAAACATTTCACAGTCAAAATGAGAGAAATATAGGGAAACATTGAAATCTGTGGCGCGGCTCTGCGTTTATTCCAACTAGAGGTCTGCGCGGGACTGATTTTTCATCCCGCTCCCACAAGTTTCTGTCCCGCTCCCGCCCACTCCCACAAGAAACTCTCAAATGTAGACCTGCGCCACATGCTTTTGCGTGGCGTCCCGCGAGTCCCGCGGGCGTCCCACCCCGTTGCAGACCTCCAGATGGATGGATGGATGGAAATTATAAAGGTCAAGATGATGCACAGATAATGACTCCTCCCCCGAGTTCATAAGACTTTTCAGATGATTTATTAGAACTGCACCTAGGGCTCTCAGAAAGTGACGCCGTATGATGCTACTGAGTAAAAATGAGACATAACTCGCATTTGGCAGATTCACGTAAGGACAATGAGAACGGTATATAATCTAATGTGCTTTGTGAAAATGGGAGAATATTAATGAGTGAAAACCAATTTTCTCAAAACTTTCTCAATACATTGTGCTCATACCCCAGAAATTGATGTGATGGATAAACAGTAAATAACTCAAACACACTTTATTTTAAGAATTTACAAAATGAGTTATGTGGTAGAAAAAATGTATTAAATTTACAAATGCATTTTTAAATTTCGGTTGACAAGCCATTCCAGCTATTACAAAGTGAATGAAAAACGTATACCTAGCAAATTAAAGTTCCTATTTTCTCTTTTTACTTATCATGCCCCTATACAGTTGAGAAAACTAACATAATAAACTTTTGGACAACTACATCTTATAATTTTTGAATACAAACCTCATCCTCATATTAACTTTTTAATGTTTTTTATATCGCTTATCACCATTCCAAAGGAAAAAACAAAAAAAACGAGAAACTAGTCCTGTTAATAATTTTCATTCACAAGTTCTTTTTGCACGTAATTACTATTTTCTATTGAAAAATAATCAATTACAACAGACCTCTCCCTCCAATGTCCAGGTACGTTCCCTGACCATGTGTGTGTCCGTGTCGGTGCTGTCCATATATGTGCCTGAGTGGAATTGCAAAGGAGGATCGTGGATCCTGACATATTCTCAATGGGTAAGAAGGAAAGGAGGAATAAAGAGAATTAGAAGCAGGAGAGGATGATGGGAGACAAGAAGGGAGAGAAGGATCCAGAGCAGGCATAAGAGGAGGGTGATGAACCATTTCTGGTAGATAAGGGGAACTGGGGTTGAACTGAGGAAAGGGGCCTATTTCAGAGGGAGGGTAGGAGGGTGGAGTAGGGGAGGCAAAGGGCAGGTAGCTAGCTGGTGGGAGAGGATGATTAGGAACAGAGGGGACATGGTGGGACGAAGCTGCCGGTGGGAGAGTGGGAAAGGATGCTGTAGATGAAGCTAATGCATAACCAGCGGAGGAACCAAGAATTGGGTGAGAAGTATGGAGAGAGGAAGAGGAAGGAGGGAATGAGGGAAATGCAGAAGTGGCTGGAGTTTGGTTAAGAACCAAGGAATTACACTGGGTATTGGTGGAGGATGTAACTGTCGAATTGATGATAGAGGGATGAGACTGGCTGGTGATGGATGGTGGAGCAACTGGATTGGGCAGTGGATAGGAGCAGGAAGTGGGGGCGGAACTTATTTCATTAGGGGCTGAAGGAGCATTGGAAGGTGGAAGACTTGAACTGAGGATGGAGGGGGGTGCGAGGGAGGGGACAGAAGGATGAAGGGAAGGATAGGTCGAAGGAGGAGGAGTACTAATAAGGGGGTGTGGAGAATCAGACTGAGTAAGAGCTGGATAAGATGGTATAGACGGGGGACCTTGGGGCTGAGGTGATGAGGAGGATGGAGATAACAAGTGGTAGCTAGAGTTAGAGTCTGGCAGTGAAGGAGAGGAAGTAGAAGCAGGAAGTGGAGAAGGAAGAAGAGAAGGATAGGAAGAAGACGACACTGATGGATACAATGATTCAGAGGCAGAAGATGGCTGTGAGGTAGACGAGGCTACAGAAAGAGAAGGATAGGGAGCCACAGTGCTGGGTCCAGGCGGATAGGAGGTTGGGCACTGAGGAGGTGCTGCAGCAGCGAAAGAGGAGGAGCTAGAAGAGACGGTGGAAAATGCTGGTGTGTATGAAGGGAGAATCATCTGGGCAGAGCTGTAGGGGAAAAAACATAAAGTAACAGTTACACAACTTAAACCCTGGTGACAATATTCAATTACTGTCTCTACTTTAATGACTGAAAATTTCTGTTATATTTGGATGATAAATATTCTTGTTTAGACCAAGTATTATGCAATAATTTACGCATGTACATTTGCTTTTAAGTAGTCCTCAGTATCAGAAGATTGAGGAGCTTTACAGTGAATATTTAAAAGAAATAATTGGGACCTCTAAGGGAAGTCAGTGGAATAGCTACACTTTTCAGTCATCCTGAGCAGTTATTGAACAGCACTTACTTGTCAATTAGGCCATCATTATCAGGGCTGGGTGTCGTTTGCACACTTTCGATGGGAGCTGTGATCTCGGCAATCGTAGGTGTGAGGTAGGCCTGGCCGAGGTCCAGGGGCTCGCCTGCGACAGGTGCCTCTTGGAAGGCGCGGGCGTTTGGGCTGAAGCCACAGACAGGGTCGGGGATCGGGAGGTCCTCCAAGTCAAGCTCCTGGCAGTCTGTTGTTGACTGAGGCAGAAGCTCAGTGGAATCACATGGATCACAAGACACTGAGGATTAAAATAGAAAGTATAACACTGCAGTTAACACAACAGCGTCCAAGCTTGGAGTGTTCCATGAAAAAACATCATCAGAAAAAGAAGGCTATAACAGGGAGAAAATGGCAAGCGAAGCCAAAAGACAGGGGTAGGGAAAAAAGAAATAATGCACTTTTTTACTTACCCACATCTAATGGTTCTGATTGTTGGTTTGTTTGGCAGCTTATTTTCCTCTTTAGCCTGGCTTCCCTTTGTCTGTAGGTTATAGAAATTATAAAGAATTTTTAAAAGCCAAGAAGAGTAGAACTTATGTTTCATTCAGAGAGAATAGCTGAAAGGTCAAGAAGGTTATTGGATTGGAATACTACTATTACTGGATGTATTGCATTTTCAGAGATGTGGAGAGAACAGGCTAGTTTTATAGTTCTTGACTGTAGATCCAGTTTTTGTGTTTATTTGTGTACTTGCTCTTAAGAAACAGGTTCATTACCTTTTGTTGTTCATTCCGTTCTCTCTGAATCCCTTTGCAAAAGGATTGGAATTAATCTTCAGTTCAGTTATCTATTGAGACAACATACTTAATCAAAATTCAGTGCGGACAAAATGTAAATGTTGCATTTTTCAAGATTCTAAAATTTTGCCAACCTAGGGACACCTAGTGATTTTAGAACAATTGTAGGTTTGGCACCACATACAAATTTACTGCAGCCTTGTTTCTCTATACATTAATGATTTGTTTCTCTCTCTGTCCTTCAGGTGTTTCTTCTCAGATATTTCACATATAGGTCTCCATATCTTTGTGCACCTTCTGGCTGCTTCAGGACTGCACTGCCTGCTCTGGCCATACCTTGCTGTTCTGGTAGGCTGTGACAGTGAAGAACTGGGTCTCGGGGAAAACAAAGGAATGGCGACCCCCTCCCCACATCAGTACATCTCTGGCTTCAATCACATGCAGGCGCGGCTGATAGCGATGGAGAGAATGCAGGATGATCTGAGAGCAGAGAGACAGAGGGAGGTAAAGTGAGAGCAGCAAGGTGAATTTAATATGGACATAACACAGTATGCAATAGGACAATCCAAATCTGCATATGCAGACATATATAAAAGAATCATTACAATTAAAAAACTGTGCAGCGTGAGTAAACTAATGAAAAATGTGTTTTAAAATGAAATATGTACATGTAGGCATTAGCTCACCCATTCACATTTCACATGGGCTTTGGGTGAGGAACTGTATAGCTGTACCTTGATGTGTATATATATGTACCTGTGACGCCACTATGATATGAAGGTTATTTTTGTTGTTGTTGTTGTTATTATCATTATTAACAACAACAACAACAACATACCTATAATGACAGGTCTCAGGATGGGTAAAAAACTGGATGGGACGCCTCTCCAATGCAGGGCACATGCTCACACACACACAGCCAGCCACTATCGGAAAATCAGAGACTCCACTTCCCTATATCACATGTTTTTGGACTGTGGAGGATGTGGAGCAGGAATCAAGCTACAGCCCAGGAGGTGTCAGGCAGCAGTGATACCCATAGTGCTGGATACTCTGTATTGCCCTCTTTCAGTAATACTGGTGACAGAGACGTGCCACACAAACCAACAAAGGTCAGGCTCACATGTCCCCGCGTGTCCAGTGTGTTGTTGGTCAGCTTGGCACGGTGGAAGGAGATGGTCCGGCTTTGCCAGTGTGCGCCTGTGGCGGGGGAGTCCGGGTGGATGAACACACGATCGGGAAGGCGGGCCTCCGCTCCACCCACGGCCTGCCAGGAATCTCCCTGGAAACGGTATCTTGACGCATCCGCCGGGATGACTTCCAGTAACAGAATGTAGCGCAGAGAGGGGTTCAGCCCAGAGAGCTTCACTCTGAGCTGGGGGAACATTCGGCTAGGAGAGACAGAGACAGACAGTGAGTCCAGTGCTCACGCTGACACAGAAAGGCCAAAGCCTAACAGCCAATGAGGAGAGGAGAAGATGCTGAATGTGTAATGATGCTGAGGGTTATTCTAATAAGCTAATAGTAGCTAATAATATCAGGGCCTAATCCTGCAATGTGGGTAGATGAGCAGTTACTTTACCGGCCTGTTTTCGTAATAATCATCTCAGTCCCTATGCTGCTGAATTGTTTCCATAAGGATGAGTTTTCCAGCTCCATGACAACGGTGCCTTGCTCTTTCCCATTCACCTCGCTGGGAACAGGTGGAGCGAGCATGCGCTGGGGCACAGCTCTGACCGCCATCTCACACGTGGTGGGGAAGAGTGGCAGGTGCGATGGTGTCTCCCGTTCTGCAATCCAGCATGAGAGCCACTGATCAGTGCCAGGACTCGCACAATGATTGTACTGCGTTACACAACAGCTACACCACAAATTTCATAAGGCATACATTTAAAAAGAAATGAACACTCTGTGAAAAGTTTTCATTATGTTATATATTTCTATGCTAGTTTTTACATGTATTCATTTAACAGATGCTTTTATCCACAGCAACATACATTTCAGAAAGCAGGGTAGGACAAACCTTGCAACAACTAGGGGGTTAAGGGCCTTGCACAACAACCCAGTGATGAAATGAGTCTGCTGACCACTGGACCTTCTGATCACTGGTACAGTGTCCTAACCCAATGAGCCACCCCTGAGTATTAAGCAGTATTGCATAGGAAATAACCGCAATAAATTCCTCCAAACTGGAAAAAATTGAATCAGTCACCAAAGCACATTACCCTGCACTGGAAACGCAGTTCTGAAAGAGGGATTTCTGGTTTCTGTACCGACACACGTAACATTCCGCAGTGACCGCAGTCTCCCTTCCTCTGCTTGCCACTCACCTCTATAGCAGCAGTCTGTCAGTCTCTGAGGCCCCATGGCCAAACTCGGATACATTTCCACCCCCAACATCCCAGGTTCCTCTTCTCCCCTCTCAGTGTCTCCTTGTGCAGCTTGCGTTCTTCTCTCAATCCCCTACTTCTCACAGTATTTGTTTTTGTTCTTTGTCTCAGTGTAGATTGTCTTTCATTTAGGTACTTTGTTAAAAATTCTTTCAGTTTTGTGGCTTTGAAAATTCTTGTTTTGTAAATGTTATCTCACTGTACGTCTGTCCTTTTCCTTGCTCTTCGCACAAATGCCCTTTTCTCAGTATCCTTGCTTTTTATACGTGGGTCGGTCTTCGCACGTTAACCAAATGGTAATACCTTCACACTTCCATCCACTCTGCCTCACACCAACCTGCAGGCCCCTGCCCCTCATTTCTCTTCACAGCTATGTAAACAAACACGGCCACATTTAACAACCATCCCTTTATGAGGAGGCATCATGACCAATAAAATAAAATGTATGAGTATTACGTGTAATTGTGCACATATACAGCTTCCCTTGACAAAATTTAAAATTTCTGATTCTGATGTCTAGTCAGTCTTCTCTAAGTCCATAATGTCTCTCTGTATCATCAAGACAGTTCAACATTAGTTTGGAACCAAATACAAACAAATCAGGCACATAAAGACATTTCCCTGGACAATATGAGGAACTGAAAGTTCTTCACTTTCATTTTGTGTCATTCCTAATGTTATTAAAAAAACAGCCTTCCTCCACCACTCTGCCCTGCCTTTCACTTAAAGTATGCCAGACTTATTGTGTTTATGTGCCCTCTGCCTTCCCAGTAGGAGGTATGGGGTAAGTATGCAGGTGGAAGGGTGCAATAGTTGCAGTTTGCTCTTACATAAACAGCCTGACAGACACTTGTACAATGACACTGAAGAACAACAGATCACACGTGCCAGCTTTTAGAGGCCGTATGTTTGTTGACTAAATCTTCTAGAAAGGAAAGGAATGTGTTAGAGTGGACCTCAAAAATCTACATACCCATTTTGAAATTGCGAGTTTTTCCGTCATTGTTACTTTGAACATAAGAACATAAGAAATTTACAAACGAGAGGAGGCCATTCGGCCCATCAAGCTCGTTTGGGGAGAACCTAACTAATAGCTCAGAGTTGTTAAAATCTTATCTAGCTCTGATTTAAAGGAACCCAGGGTTTTAGCTTACGCTACACTAGCAGGAAGACTATTCCATACTCCAACATGCTGTGTAAAGAAGTGCTTCCTCAAGTTCATTTTAAAATGTTCTCCCACTAATTTCCACTTATGGTTTGAATACTTAAGCAAAGAATTTTTTATTGATAAAACACTTTTGATCCCTTATTTTTACAAATCTGCACACTTCAATTAATTCATTTGTAGTGAAAGCACTTTTTACTTTAGAAACGAAACAGTAATTAATCTGTTTGGATATATGTTTACCATCCACACCTGGGTTTTTAAACTCTCCCAAATTATTATGCAAACTCCTCTTAGTCCACTAGCTTTCTACAGAGTTTGAGGTCCAGGTTCCAGGTTCTGACTGGACTATTCACAGACATCGACACTGATTTTTTGTTTTTATGCCATATCTTAGTTGTTTTGGCTTTGCTTGGTTTACTTGTGTAGATTGCATTAGTGCATTTCTTTAACTCAGCCGAGTTTTACTTAAAGATATTGTATTTTGAGTTTTTGGTATTTAAAGTGAGTGTATGCTCTGCAATGGACTGGCATCCTGCCCAGGGTGTACCCCAGCCTTGTGCCCTGTGATGGACTAGCATCCCACCTAGAGTGTACTCCCTTTGAGCCTGTCTTGCTGGAGTAAGGTAGCCTCATAACCTGACCCTGCTACCGCCATGCAACAGGAACTGTCTTCTGTGGTTGATTGGTTTGTATCAGACGTACCCTTTGGAATTAGGATTTTAAGAAATGGTCACCAGAGACCAGACAATATTTTCTCCAAATTGTTTCTTAGTTTTCTTGCATAATTAAGACAGGACTGAATGTTCTTTTTGTGAGAAATGGCTGTCCTGTTCTTACTGTGCCACACAGCTCAGACGTGAAAAGGAGCTGCAGGACTTTATGGCAAAGACTCCACACTCATTTGACATTTCCTGCAGTCTCCATGATGAGCTACTTGCTTGGATAGTCATTCATTTTGGTGAGATGGTCTTTCTGCTGGGTTTTTCTGGTGCCATATTACCTCTACTTCTCTATAATGGTCTTTACTGTAATTTACATCATATTTAAGCCCTTCAAAAAATGTTATATGCCTCACTAGATTAGTAACTATTAATCTCTTAACCATAAGGTCATGAAGATAATCTTACTAGTGTTATGCCAATAGTTGTCTTTGGCCCTTTGCACACTGGAATTTACTCTGCAGTAAAGGCATGACTTCCAGAGAAACCCTACAGTAGTTCATTTTTATTGATCTACAAAGAATTCCTTTAATCACTTGATCAGTTTAATCTGTAAAGTCATGTTGAGCTTTGCACATGATAGTGAATTTGATTGATAAAATCTCAATGCAATATAATGTGCACTGTAAGGGGTGAATACACTAGCCCAATTGTGGTGTTATGGCTCTGTTTTTACCATGTTTTTACCTTGGACTACTGTGTCCAAGTGCATGTAAAAAGTTTGATCTAATGGATGTCAAGTAGGGGCGTTAATTATGCAGGGAATGGGGGGGTTGTAACCCCCCCAATAATCAAACCAGCCAATACAACCCCCCGGACCCCCTTAAATAGGTGGAGATCTGAACCCCCCCCAGTGCTCAACCAAAAGTTATGCCCTTGATGTCAGGCCTCAAAACACTAGATTATTCATATATAGCAAAATCATATGCAAAACGTTATAAACATTAAGTGAATGAAAATATGTTTTTCTTGATTTACTTGAGCAAAAACAGACATTTCTTTTATAGGAAAAGACTTGTCTGTTATTTTAGTTGTTGTTTTTATAGCCCATTTGGGCAGAAGTAAACAACCATGGATGAGATAAGAAACAGAGGAAGCAAAGGTGAGAAATCCCAGTCTGTGACAGATGGAGGGGGAATGGAAGGCGGCTAAAATCCAAGGGTTACAGCTTCCTAATGGCAGGACAGGGTCACTCACAATGTCCACAGTGCACAGGTAAAAAGGATTGTTCAGTTTGCGTATATCATTGATATTGTGTGAGTGTGTGTTCTGCAATGAACAGGCATCCTGCCCAGGGTGTACCCCAGCCTTGTGCCCTGTGATGGACTGGCATACTGCTCAGGTTGTACCATAGCCTTGTGCTCTGTGATGGACTGGCATACTGCTCAGGTTGTACCACAGCCTTGAGCCCTGTGATGGACTGGCATATTGCTCAGGGTGTACCCCAGCCTTGTGCCCTGTGATGGACTGGCATCCTGCCCAGGGTGTACCCCAGCCTTGTGCCCTGTGATGGGCTGGCATACTGCCCAGGGTGTACCCCAGCCTTGTGCCCTGTGATGGACTGGCATACTGCTCAGGTAGTACCCCAGCCTTGTGCCCTGTGATGGACTGGCATACTGCTCAGGTTGTATCCCAGCCTTGTGCCCTGTGATGGACTGGCATACTGCTCAGGTTGTACCACAGCCTTGTGCCCTGTGATGGACTGGCGTACTGCTCAGGGTGTACCACAGCCTTGTGCCCTATGCTGCCTGGGATAAGCTTTTGGATCCCACAACTAGGGCTGCCACTTTCAAAATCTGAATAAATAAGGGACACTGCCACCCCCCATCCCCGGATGCCTGACAATAAAATTTGGATGGGAGGGGGGATTTATCGCACAGTAAACTGCATTTCAGTTCGGAACAAATTGTATCCTGTTTTGGTTCAAAACAGGACAGACATTTTACTTATCAATAAGGGCAGATCCTGTACAATACAAGACGGGTGGCAACTCTACCCATGACCCCAATCTGAATAAATGGCTGAAGGATAGGTGGATGGATTGTATGAATCAATATTATAAGTCCTGAGCACAAAAACGGATTAGGAGACTACAGACATCAGTTTTGGTTTATCAGAAATTCTGGTGAAGTAACAGCAATTTCTGAATATGGAAAGCTCTAGGATCTGACTCTAGTCCCTGGGCAGCCTAGATACATTTTTCCTGCTTCCATGCTATCAATGGGTAGCAAAAAAAATCAACACACATTCATTATGTCAATGGCTTGGCTACATAACAAAGAGAATGTTCCAGCTCTAGCATTGTTTTCAGTCCAGTATACAAATTATTCATGGGAAGCATTTAAAGTCAAGAGGCTCTTTCAGTGGGATGGGTTTGGCTGAAAGACCAGTGTGCATATGGTTAAGTCAGTGACATGGTCACCTGACAAGGGTACATCCTGGACAGGATACCAATCCAATAACCCAAGTGCATGGCTTTGGACCTTAGGAGGAAATCCACATAATTCATACAAATACCCCACCCACAGGGATGAGAGCCTTCAATCTCGGAGATCTAAGACAGTGTTTCCCAACCCTGTCCATGGGGACCCTTAGACAGTCCTTGTTTTTGCTCTCTCCTATCTCCCGGTAGAGTTGGTAGGGAACCCAGTAGGGAACTGGGATGGGGCAAAAATGCGGACTGTCTGGCAGGGGACTTGGAGGGAGCAAAAACATGGACTGTCTGGGGGTCCCCGAGGACTGGCTTGGGAAACACTCCTGTAAGGCTACAGTGCTAGTCACTGAGCCACCATAGTTAAGTAATCACTGTCGTTTGTGATAATATTACATTCCTCTTACATATTTCAACATTTATCAGATAGGGTGACTATCTGATCCTAACATATCATTGGTTCCTGACTCCTAAATCAGAGCTAAATTAGTTCTTGGGTTAATGTTACATATTTTCTTTTGATCGGCTACACAGCTGAAACATTTTGATAAACACTTTCAGCTATACAGAAGACTGACACACTACATCTCTAAAAGTATATACAGACACTCCTCTACTTACGAACGAGATACGTTCCGAACAGCTGTTCGTAACTTTAAATGTTCGTAAGTCGTTATTGAACATCATTTTAAGGGTATACACAAATACTAAGAACTAGGATGCTGGGAGTACGCACGCTACGCTGCTGCGCGGCCGGAGTAGCAGCCAGAAGTCGCACTAGACAGAATTGGCACGCAGAAAAAAAATTGATGTTGAGGACAGGAAATGGGAGCCCAGTGAACACAATTAGGACTTACAGTCCTCTTCGTTCGTATGTCTGAAAGTGCGTAAGTAGAGGAGCATCTGTATATATAGATAATAAGCCTGTTAAGTATGAAATAAACACTGGCGTGCATTTACTAAAAACATCAGGAAGACTGACAAACTGAGTTTTAAATGAGCCATTTGACCCAATTATATAGATGGAGGTATTCTGAAGTATTTCATGTTTTGCAGCTCATTAATAATATTTAATTATGGGCTTGCATATTTAGTACTAGATGAGACTTACATATTGTGCATTATAGTGTAATTCCATGTAAAAACATAAAACATTAAACAACAAATAAAACATTAGGGCCCTTTCTAAATCCTGTGGTACATGTTTCCTAACATTTAAAGTAGTACTGATCATTTCTTGGAGCGGTGATTTCATGATTGCACAAGATGAGTTTTGTGCTTTTCAGCCACAGTCAATATGACCCTTGAGGCACAGGTCTGCAAAAGTTACAGCGTTCTCAATGACCTTGGACTGTTTGGCCATTTGTCAGCATGGTCAAACACACATGGAGCATATCACACTGTCACATCAATGCAGGGGCTGTAAGAAAAGAAACTGCTATCTTAATGAGCTCACTTTCTTGTCCAGAAAAAAATTAGTTTGTTCAATCTGTTGTCACTTACCAGTGGTTCTGACCGGTGGTTAGATTTCCTGACAGCCTTCAGAAAATGTGAAAAGTTGGTACTGTAGGATTTATAATTTACTTTTTAGTGCATTATAATTTATACTAGGAAAGCTATAATTAACTAAACTGTTCAAAGTACCCTAGTAACAATACAACTTCTGCTGCTACTGAAAGCAGGCTGTGTTAATCTGTGTTATTGTAATCACCTATACAGTGTGTAATCCTCAGAAGGCTTGGACAGAAAGCGATACAGAAAAGGGGTAAATAATTAGTCACTTTCAGTAATGGTGAAACTTCAGTGACATGCCTGACAGCCTTTAACTCCTGGCTTGCAAACTCTAATGGCTGAATGATGAGCCTGCCCATTATTCAGGGGACCACTGAGAGCTTAGCACCTCCTTTTAGCACTTTGACACCAGCCGGTGTCTGCCGCACAATCCACATAGAATCTTATTTTCCACTGCCACACGCTCCATTCCTGCCAAAAAAAATCCTCATTTATTAGCATTATGAGAGACCAGCAGCTGCCAAGTCTGGCTTTAATTGGCATGCTCTAAAATGCTGACCACTTGTCCTGCTGTTTCAAGCACAGCTGGAAGACTTAATACAAAGCATTACCAGTGTATAATCCCTGTTCCACTTGTTTAATATTAATGGATTATTGTGGTTTTCATTGTTTTTTTAACAAGCAAAAATTTCACAACCTAAAATGTTGACAAAACAAGTAAAAGAAGGCATACTTAATCTTGACTTACACCTCACTGTGCAAGGGTGTATACTGCAAAAAAAAAGAGTTTTAGAGTTAAATCAATCAGAAGCATTTTTCTAGTAGTTTATTATATAAAAGCAGGTAACTATACATTTAATAATAATAACAATTATTATAATAATAATAATGCTTAGAGTGAAACCAAAAAGGCCACAGTTCTGCACAAAATCTTGCCATGTTCGGAATATCATCGAACACTCATTAATTTGCATGGATAAATATGTGGAGGCTATGTGTGTCTCCGTTACACAATTGTTTAATGATGACATTTATGCTGCATATGAACAGTGCAATACTTCATACGTTTCATTTTAAAAATCATAAAAATGACATGGTCAGCTCATGGATTATGGTGAATCACGTATTTAAAAAATGACTTAACCGTAATTTATGAGTATCGTTCTTTTACGTGATGCGGGCGAGGCAGAATTTTATGGTAGCATTTTCGTCATCACCATCACTCCTGCCATGTTGTAATACAGCATGAGTACCTGCTGAAAGATGACCACCCAGCGGACAGCTCGCTGTTTGCCAAGCGGAGTCCTCGCCTTCCCGTAGGCGTGGCACGCCCACTCTCACGCTCGGCCTTGTTTCTCGGGCGCGTTCGTGCCCGCATATCGTCGATTCCGATCTGCCTCGTCGTGGACGCGCACGGCTACATCTCCAGCCTATCGGGCGCGTTTCAGCGCGGAACCGGAGCGCGTTTATACAGAGCGGGGCCCTCGGCAGCGTTCGCGGCGTCTGTCAAGGAAACGGCCGGACCCAGCGGAGTAATTCTCTCGAAGTCCGTTGTTTATAAATCTGTATTTGCGGGGAATACCAGCACGCCTGACTCTCAACGTTTGTATCTGCGGAAGAAGAGTTAAACGGTTGTTATTTCTTCGAGGAACGATGGCAGATTCGAACAACGGCGCTGCGACAGTCGGCGGAGCCGCAGCCACCGGTAGCGGCGCTGCCGCTGGGCCTGGAAACGCCACGGCACCTGGCGGAGCGACCGGGGCGGCGGGGTCCAAACCTGGCCTGGAGTCGGTGAAGGGGCAAAATTTCGACGTGGGACCCCGCTATACGGACCTGATGTACATCGGCGAGGGGGCGTATGGAATGGTTTGGTGAGGCTCTGTTCCGTGCTGCTAAAACGTCAGGACGCGACACTCGTGTTAAGTGTTTTCAAATTAGCTCGTCGACTAGGAAACATCAGGAAAAAGCACTGGCCTGATAAACATCAGATTTATTGTTTCGCCGGGTTTATTAAACTTTTTAGAACGCGTTCTTGAGCCCTGTTAGCATATATGTTTCGTGTTTACAACCCGCAGGCTAACTTGGCTAGTAGCTAGCACTCCTCGCGCAAGAATTCTAGGCGTGGTTGAGGCGACCAGGTCGCAGCTTGCTCAGCGCGTAGCCGCCGATTTCTTCTCTGCACAGGAAGCAGAACAGCCCAAAAGCCCGGGCGTCTTAATGCATTATTAACGAGACACGGGCTCTTTGATGTGTGTTTAATCGTGCAACTCGATTACAGAGTCATGCTAGCCTAACTCCTAAATGAGAAATATTCGCCCGACGCTGGTGCAGGCTCCCTTAACTCGTCTTCTAGGTGCATTCAATCGGTGAATAAATTACACGATGTCTACGAATGGCAGGCATATTCTTGTTGAGATTCGTATAGGGAATGTCAGAGTTTAAGCAGCCTGTCAGTTAATGCCGCTCTCCATCTGCTGCTATCTGCCTACGCGCCGCATGAAGCGATCCGTGTCCTTCCTGTAGTGTTAGTTTGAAAACGAGTATTTGGATTCATGGACGCTTGGCGTCGGACAGAGCTGTATAGTAATAAAAGTATAGCAAAATAGGGATCTCAGATTGGTGCCTGATATTTATTAAGTCTGCCGATTTGGGTTTCTTACCAGCTTAAACTGCATATAAATGACAACCAGCTTTAACGAAACGGCTCCCTTGCGTCGAGTCATTGTTTGAGATGTGCAGTGTGTGACAGTTTTATTTTTTTAAAGACACCGATACGTCTGTGGAAAAATTAACGATTGCTGTTTGTACACGTTCAATCTCAGCTCGGCCTATGATAACGTTAACAAGCTGCGTGTGGCCATTAAGAAAATCAGTCCTTTCGAGCATCAGACCTATTGCCAGCGCACCCTGAGGGAGATCAAGATCCTGCTCCGGTTTCGCCATGAGAACATCATCGGCATCAATGACATCCTGAGAGCTCGGCACATTGACAACATGAGAGATGTGTATCCTTCACAAAACCACTGCCATGTTCCTCTGGCCTCACTGCAGGTTTTATGTCTCCCTGCATTAACTGTTTTCTTGTTTACCCGTCTGGTTATACTCCTTACTTGATGTGTACATATACTTATTTAGCAGAGAGCAAGGTACAGTCGAGGCAGATGGCAACGGTATGGATGTTAAAAACCCACTAGCTTGGCTGAACTTCCTGTGAATGCCCAAGTGTAAGCAGTATTGGACCAAGAGCTAACCACCCCAAAATAGCAAGAATCTAATGGGATAACGATTCACATTAAAAAAAAAAAAAAAACAAATGTATATTGGAAGCTGCAGATTAAAATTTATAGACGTGTTTACATAAGAACACTCTGCTTGAAGTTTCTGCGTTAGACAAAAAGTTCTTTATCTTTGTCTCACACCCTAGCCATGTGAGAACATAGTGTCATTTTGGTTGTCCAAGTTCTTTATAAATCAGCCTGTCTACAAATTTGTTAAGAAAAAAATGGCAAGATATTCAGCCACCTTAGGACAATGACTCGGTGTGTATTCATAATTTCCTGTTTATCGTAGAGGTTGTAATTATGGATTATGTTGCTCTGGGTCAGGCAGTGCGTTGTTAGAACTGTGTAACACTGTAGAAAGAAGCAGGTTATGTTGGATAATTCGTAGCACTTTTCCACTGCCATACAGGAACCGACTCATACCTGAGTCTCACTGCATAGAGAGACTAAGTACAGCACGGTTCCAGCTCACTTTGGCCATTTCCAGGTTTGGAGAGCGACAGTGACTTAAAACTGCATGTGTGATGTACTGTGTGCTATTTATTTTTTGCTGAGTGTCGATTTCCACTAGCACGTCTGTGAGAATCGCTGTGTTATGTTAGCATCCGACACTAGTGGAATTAGCCTTCACTTGTGTAAATTTGCATTACGAATCCATTCTGTTCTATTCTATAGTACTTTTTTTAAGTAGGAGGCTGGAAATTTTCAAGTTACAAGTTATCAGGAATGTATCAATACATTGCCATGTGCAATATTACTAATAGTGAGTAATATATAGAATATGCCTTTTTTTCCTTCAGATAATCCATACATATCACCCCAAATCACTGGTATCTCTGCATTTCAATCAGTCAGATGGGAGTGACCAACCAGCTCTTTTTAGGCACGCTCTTGGTCCTGCTTACTGTCAGTACAGGTACGGGTTTGGCTACGGCTCGCATACTTTGCAATGGAAAACTCAGTTTGTGGTTTCGGGTTAGGTGTGGCTCAGTTTATCGTGGCGGAAAAGTGCCATAGGTGCCTTGTAAATGGACTGATAAGAAGAGTGAACTGGGGAGGTCTTAGGACTCCTTTTAAAGTTAATGTAATTGTGCTGAATTCCAGTAGAACAGTTACATGAATACCCAAATGTGCATGACTTGGGGGGAGGAGGGGGGGGGGTTAAATCTTGGATTTGTTTATAGTCCGTGTAAAGAATTTACACATTACCCTTTGCCATTTAAAAATGAGTATTGCACAATTGAGCTGGCTGTTAAGAACTGGTCTGTTGCACTGATAACCCAGCTGAATGTAGTACTGGGGAAGCAGAACTGATGCCCATTTTGCAGACTGCAGAGTGAATTTGGTGTTTGGGTAGTTGTGTTGCTCAATGTTTTAAAGATGGCATCAGCAGGAATTTAGCTAATGTGAAAAGAAGTAAACGAGCACTGCTGTAACTAGCTATACATCTGCCTGTGCAGAGTGGTGTGAATTTGACTCTGTCGTCTTGACCCTGTGAATTGGAATCGATATAGTATGGATGCTGCTTTTTCCATAAAAAGGCTAAAATATTTATTTTTCAACTTGGTGGCCAACTATGTATAGTCTGTGTTTCTGGTGACTGGCCGTATTAATTATCTAAATGTAAAAGAGGAGCCAGTTTCACAGTGAGATTGTATGATTAGCCATATAAACAGGCTTCCTGCTATACCTGCCATAGGCAAAAAGAGGTTGGGGATAATGAATAATTTGAATAAGCTGGTTGAATTTCTCATACAGGAAGTTGTTGCACTGTGTATTGTTTCATTACTTGTTTAGAAATCATGTATATCATTTTTTTCCCTTCCCAAAATGGAAGTTTGTCTTATTCACATGAGCTTGGGCGACATTGTTTAGTGACACCGGTTTGGTAAAAGTGCCCTAAGTACCAAAAGTACCATACTTCAAGGTGTTGGTTTTTCCACTGGTGTAAAAACTGGTACCGGTGCCAAATGACATCACACATGAGGTGGGGTATTTTGTTCTGAATTTGAAAAATAGCTGTAGTATATAATAGGGCTGGTTGATGTGTATTTATACCAACATCGCATGTTATGCACATGCAATTCTTATGTCACTAGTCAGCTAGATTAAGATCAGGCTTTTTCTTACTTTCAATTCTCTATGGACATTATATGCAGGGATTTTAACTTTTGTTGAAACAATTTTACTGTCATATGAAAAAACCTTGGCTAGCTTTGAAATTTAAATTATTCATTTTACAGATTATCTGATATGTTTAAGTTTACCTCTACTGCTTTTGCCTGAATGTCTGAGAAAACATACAGCGGTCATAAGCAATGTAAAACATACAGCAATTTTCATCCATGCTGTTTTAAATCACTCCTAGATGGATCTGTGAGACTTACAAAGTTCTTTATGCTTTATAAATGCCCCAATATTTATACAATAAAATCACATCGCTAGGGCAGCATGCTATATGATTATTAAACAAAATCATTTTTTAACTTTTTGTCATGCCATCCTGATTTTTGTTGTATCTGTTCTTCTGACCAGTTCTGTTACTTTTTATTGTCGTTTTCTGAGATTGTAGCTGTTTTCAAGGCAGGATTTGTATTGTGTTTAGAGGTAGGCTATTTGCATAATCAGTCGACAAAGAAAGCATTTCAAGTCCCACCCCAAAGTACTGAGATACCAAGGAGGTGCCCCAGCTGATTTGGCACTTTTGGTACCGGTACTCGACTTGAAGTCAGTGGAAAATGGAAAATACAGTACTTGGTGCAGTGGAAAAGTGCCCTTAGCCTAACTCCATGTCTTTGGACTAATAGAAGAATACAGGGAGAACTTCAAATTCTGGAGGCTGGATTCCGTCTGCTGACACTGGACATGTGAGGCAACAGGGCTACCCACTTAGCCACCAGGCTGCTTGGTGTGTTTGTAACACACTATTTAATTTGTCGATGTGAATCGATACTTGCGCACTGAAGAAACTTAACCTCTCATCCTGTGAAAGACCATATTGTAAATTTGAAATGAATGCTCATGTCATCTAATGATCTTTGCAGTAGGAGGAAATGCAGTGTTGCCCCTACCATTATATTAGGGGTGCGCTAGGGGAAACACTGAAATGTATTTGTTGACTTCGGATAAAGTCCTTAACTGTACTCGCCTATCAGCTACATTGTGCAGGACCTAATGGAGACAGACCTGTACAAACTGCTGAAGACTCAGCAGCTCAGCAATGACCACATCTGCTACTTCCTCTACCAGATCCTTAGAGGCCTCAAGTATATCCATTCAGCTAATGTGTTACACAGAGATCTCAAGCCCTCCAATCTCCTAATCAATACCACCTGTGACCTCAAGGTAAGAATTCCAGGCAGCAGGGTGTATCTCTCATGTAGTCCACCCAGCAATGGTGTGTCACTCATATAAACTAACAAATGGTGTGTCTGATATTTTCTGCTGGAAACCAGTGTATAGCAAGATGCTGTAGTAAAGTGTATGTCCGTTTGTTTAAAAAGCTTAGACTGAGAAACATTTAAAGTTGAATTACTTGGTTTTGCACCCTTCATATCCTGACAGTTTAGTACTAAATTACATTTTGGTTTGTTTCACTTAACTGCATTTTAAAGAATGAATTTCATAATGTCATTAGTTTGAATGATGCAACACATGGATTTTCTTTTTATTGAATGATTCCACTTTACTTTTAGTAGCTGATCTATTTAGAGTTTATGCATTAGTTTCTAATTCAGTAAGACTTTGATAAGTTTGTTTTGCACCAACGCTGAATTAGATCCTGTAGGTCATTGAGCTTTCACTGGGTTCAAATTGGCCAAACAGAATTAAAGGGAACTATCCAGTGGTACTTGTGATCAAGCTGATTGGTGTCTCCTTAGCTTTGCATGGAGATTGTGAGGTGATGGGAACAGAAGAACCTATGAAAAGCATGGCTTCTGTTGGAGCATTCCTTCCATCTTTAATACCATCTCTCTCTTACCTGCTAGATCTGTGATTTTGGACTTGCTCGGATAGCTGACCCGGAGCATGATCATACAGGCTTCCTGACGGAGTATGTGGCGACCCGTTGGTACCGTGCCCCTGAGATTATGCTCAATTCCAAGGTACCATTTTGAACATTATTTTCTACATGCCAAACATGCTGTTATGCCCTTCTTGTATATTGTCTATGTAGACATTTTATATTTTGAAATTCAATATACTAGGTGCTAGAGGTCGACCGATATGGATTTTTCAATAGCCAATGCCGTTGCCGGTATTTAGAAGTCAGGGTCAGCTGGTGGCCAATATATGCTGTCGATTTTTTTTTTTTTTTTTTGCCGATAATTGGACGTTTTCCCCTCTATTTGCATGGTAAAATATCACACCAATAACAAATGATACACAAAATTCCTTAACTTAGCATTTATAAATACTGACTTGTGTAAATTTAAATATAAACTTAAATAACAAAAACACAATACAACTTGTAAACTACAACTTATAAACAATAAAAATAGCAGCATCAGAATCTTTTAGTGCACAATATAGCAACAAACTCCTCATTTCTGAGGGAAGGAAAATTTGTAAACAATACAAAAAGGAATGTGCATGTTATCTTCAGTTTTAAGAGTCTTCCTTGCCCCACCCATCTCTCACTGAAAGTTGTTAGTACTCCCAGTTTAAGAGCTGCAGGTTGTCGTGCAGGAAACACAAATGTTCTGCATTTTCTCCTGTGAGCCTACTCCTCTTCTTGTCATAGATAATCCCAATCTCACTAAATACTCTCTCACTGGGAACAGAGGAGGGGGGTGGACAAAGGAATTTTCTTGCCAGTGGTGCAAGAAGGTGTAGGCGGGATGTGTTCTGTTTCCACCATCCCGGTGGCTGACCATTGTCTGCATCAGCTCAAGTGAATGGTAACCACGCTTTCGAACAAACAGTTTTCTCCACCATGCATTGTTCTTAGCAGCTCTGTGTCTCCGAGGATGGTGCTGCCTGTGATCTGGGCAGAGTAACACAACACTCGCACACGCTGCAGTGTTTGAGAGAGCTGCCTGCTCTGCCCCACACACACACAGTGAAACTCTCCGACACAAGGAAAAAAAAAAAAAAACAAAATTGATAACATCGGGCTGACATGGTAATAAGTAAAATTTTAACAATTAATAAAATGTCTGTGAGCCCATCAACAAGGGCACAAAACGAACTCTGTCAGAATCAATGATCCTTAACGTTTCCTGTAAGCTACACTTGGTTGAAGGCTCATTATCATTACACCAGTTCCCGACCAGCATAATTCGCGTTCTCTTTCAAAAGCGCTTGCGTTTTGTTTTAAAGCAACATTTCATAGCAAACCAGTTAAATAGGTCTTTGAAAGATCAGAATTTTGGCTTTACCGTTTTGTCCCAAGACTCTTCCAAAACTTCTGGCTGGGGTCCTGCACAAGGCAGCATGGGTCACGTGTTCCACAGCAACAGTAATACTGGGCTGCCCGCAGACATGCCTGTCTGTAAATTGAGGTACTACACTCGGATATCGGCCGATGCCGATACATTAAAAAATGCCAAATATCGGCCCGATAAATCGACTGGCCGATATATCGGTTGACCTCTAGGTGTCCAAATTCTCAGACTAATAATTGTAATAGATGTTCTCTTGGCATCCTGTTCAGCTCTTCCCCAACATTAGGTTCTTTATCTGGGACTGGCTGGGGTGCATTACTGGTTACTGAAATTAAACAACACTACAGAAAATTAGAGTAAAAGGTTTCATTGTGCCATTTATCTCACATTGCACACACAAGACAGTTCAGTACATCTCAAAATTATCATCTGCAGTATAGTTTTTGTGGACTTCTGCATCCATTTTTTTGGATTAAAAGTTGGTTAAATTTATCCTCAATCCATAGGCAATACCTAACTGAACTACTCACCACCCCCAGAGTAGGTGGGTCTCGGTGTATAATGCAGTTGGTTAGAAATTAGTGCCTATGTCTGGGAGGCTGTGGATTCAGATACCACAGCTGGCAGTGTAATCACACCATCGAGCACTTGAGCAAAGCCCTTAACCCCAATTGCTCCAGGGACTCTGGTTGACCCTGTTCTCTGCTACTCACTTGTATGTCACTTTGGACAAAAGTGTCTCCTGAATAAATCAATGTTAATGCAATGTAAATCTCTAGTGGGAAATTCTGGTACCACAGAACATAAAGTACAGGAGTGCAAGGGCAGTGCAGGTAGTACAGAGAAAGTCGTTGTTACACAGACATGGATGGATGGATGGATGAGTGGGACTGCTGATTTGTGTACATGCTTTTTCTAGCCTAGTCCTACATAGGCTCTAAGAATGCTGTCCAATTACATTTGGCAGGAATGAAAGTGGGCCTGTTGGAAGGAAGCGGTATACTGTCTTATAGCCTTTGGGAGAAAGGAACCCCAGTAGTGCTGCCCGGCGTGTCATGGTGGGATGAGTGATGCATATCACACTGTGCAGGGGAAGGACAGAATGGCTCATGATGGGCGATACCTTTACTGTTACCCTCCTTCTGGAGATTGCCCATTCATTGATTCATAATGTTACTTCCCCAGAAGACCATAGCTTAGGAAATTCCATTGGTTGTTATGGACTTGTATAAGATCCCTTGTAGCTTTTTGCACACATTATAAGACCTCCAGAGTGGCTTCCTCTGGCTTCCCTTGTTACGGTGCATCTAAATATTAGTAACGTTCAACCTGTGCTTCAAGTGGACCCCAAGGTGCTTTTATGATCACCGCACCCCCACATCTTCTCCCTGGGTGGGCAGTGGTCTCTCAGGCTCCCAGGAACATACGAAGCCTCCACAATGTGCCACACATGCTACCTGTAGCATCCCATGCTACCTGTTAGGTAGAGCATGATCCAGGACACTGGGAGCCCCATCTTGCGTCTCTGCAAGCTTATTCCGCAGTTGGATCAGCTGGTTGCTATATTTGCTAACTGTACTGATACCACTGTAAAATGCAATCAATAAAAATTCCTAGAAGGTAAAATAATATATTAATGACAAAAATAACCAAGCAATGTATAAGGCAAACCGTGCTAGGAAGCTAATGAATCTGTCATTTGTGCTTCCTTAGGGCTATACCATGTCCATTGATATTTGGTCAGTGGGGTGTATTCTGGCTGAGATGCTCTCCAACAGACCCATTTTTCCAGGGAAGCACTACCTGGACCAGCTGAACCACATACTGGGTAAAACACACTGGGCCCACCTGGATATGGTGTTGAGAATTACAGCACAATCTGTCAGCTTGTACTGATGCAGTATGTCACTGATTTTATCCTGCCAGGCATCTTGGGCTCCCCTTCTCAAGACGACCTGAACTGCATCATTAATATGAAGGCCAGGAACTACCTACAGTCTCTTCCCCCAAAACCTAGTATTCCATGGACTAAACTGTTTCCCAAGGCAGATAACAAAGGTACTTACACTGTGCGCTATTGAAAATTTCCATACTTCCTTTATCCACTATACAGACGCTCCTCTACCCACGAAAGAGATGCGTTCCAAATGGCCGTTCGCAACTTCAAATGTTTGTAAGCCGTTATTCACCATCATTTTAAGGGTATACGCAAGTACTAAGAACTAGGATGACGGGAGCACGCACGCTATGCTGCTGCGCAGCGGGAGTAGCGGCCAGAAGTCGTACTAGGTGAAACTGGAGTGCAGGAAAAAAAATTGATGTTGCGGACAGGAATCGGGAGCCCAGTGAACACAATTTGGACTTAAAGATCCTCTTTGTTCGCATGTCTGAAAGTTCGTGAGTAGAGGAGCGTCTGTATACTCTAATTCAAAATTGAACCTAAATGAACCTGAAACTTTACATCACTAGTAAGGTTTCTCAGGAACATGTACATTGTATTCAAACATACACACATACTAATACCAAAATGAATTCTTTGAGTGTGCAAATATGGGCACACTTTTGTAACAGATTCTGAGCAGGTCACCAAGCATTTTAATTTTATACTGTGGTACTTTTTTAAGTACATGTATAATTATGTGGACCTGTTATGTGCTTTAAATTGCAAATGTTCTTTATACATTGTAGTAGTAGTAGTAGTAGTAGTAGTAGTAGTAGTAGTAGTAGTAGTAGTAGTAGTAGTAGTAGAACAAGAAGTGTTCCTTTTGTAAGCCCTGAATAGCATGAATTACTTGACTAGGGGGTGACTTCTTACAGTTACCAGCAGGGGTCACTATATAGCAACACATTGCACAAGGTTTTAGCTATTCCGACACTAATATGAAGACGTGCTGCTGTCCACCATGTATGTGCTGTGGGCAGGTTTTCATTTTCATTGTGTATTTTATCAGCCCTGGATTTGCTGGACCGGATGTTAACCTTTAACCCCAACAAGCGCATTACGGTGGAAGAGGCTCTGGCCCACCCTTACCTGGAGCAGTACTATGACCCCTCGGATGAGGTGAGCCTGATCTTTTTTTGTCCTTATTTCTTATATTGTGATGTTTTGTAAATTTAACATCCTTCCACTCTGCCTAGTGAATGCCTGTATATTTTGGTATTGTTGCGTATGGAATGTTTCAATTTTGAATCACTTTGTTTAGTTTGCCTTGACACCTTTTCCAGTCCACTTGTCGCAACCCACTTAATAGTACATTTTTTCAGATGAAGTCAGAAAACTCTTCCATTTGCCTACATAAAGTCCACTTAATTCATTGGATAATGTTTTTTGTGTATTGTAAAAGTTAGGAAAGTACTGATAACCTGCAATTCAATGACACAGTGAACCAGTTATTCCTCATTCCTTGAAGCCAAAGAACACATTTTATACACGTTAAAGAATGTTCTGCACATATTGTTGAAAAAAATGCCTCTCCTTATCTAAAATGGCTGCAGTTTTTTCTGCAACCGTTTGCTTTTGGTTTCCACCTGATTGGTCAATAGTGTGTGAAGGCGCATGAGCAGCTCTCAGCAGGCATGCTTGCAGCACCATTGCCACCAGTGCTGGTTATGTGTGGCCTGCTTTTGCAAAACTATGTTCCTTTGCTTTTTTCCAGTTTATTAAATACTGATGATAACCACTTGATGTTGTACAGGTACCACGTTATAATCATTGCATAATCATGATTGCTTTTGTTAAACTAGCAGTTCTTGTATGACTTGTCTTGTGCACTTAACTGACTTTAGTGTGTGTGTGTGTGTGTGTGTGTGTGTGTACATGCAGCCGGTTGCGGAGGAGCCTTTCACGTTTAACATGGAGCTCGATGACTTGCCCAAGGAGAAGTTAAAGGAGCTGATCTATGAGGAGACTGCACGTTTCCAGGCAAATTACCAGGGGTCCTGAGGGACCAATAAGAGGATAGGAAACTGGGGTGATGGGAATGAAAGGCAATGAGGAGTTGAGGTGAAGGGTGGGATTCACAAGGACTCCCAGAAAGAAAACATACAGTAAGATACATGTATGACCCACTTGGAGACACCCCAGCTTGTGGTTCTATTCAACCAAAATAGGTTCTTCGAAAAACGATCAAATCTTTCCTGTATTATTTAGCATAATATCTAACTTAAAATTAGTTTTACCCTTTCTGGGATTCGTGAACCTGGACAAGTATTGCTTTTGTAAAGACTGAATGTTAAATGGTACTTTCAGTCTTTGGAGAACTGCCCTTTAAGATTATATCTAATCAAATAAATGGCAGGTCTTTATGACACACAAATCAATATTTTAATATTCATGAAATGCCTAAACAAATCTGATGTATTGCATGCGTAGTATTTGTTCTATAACTTAAAGCAAGATAAAACGCGTTCTTACAACTGTGCATATTTTCAGCTTTGAAGACAACAGCAAAGCAGAAAATGCTTCAAACAATTATTAAAAAAATGTATTAAACGTAATGTTTAATGGATAACGTTGTATGAGAGAAGTCATGTCTTCAATAGGTTTTCTGTCATAGCTCTGTAATTCAACGGTTTAACTGTTGTTGGTATGTGTTGTTGGTCTTTCCTTCGACTGGCCTTTTCAATTCTCTCCATCCATGTCCTTTATTGCCCCCCTGTGTCTTGCAGTCCTCCCCAGCTTTCATTGGGCTGTGCCCCATCACCCATCGTGCATATTGCTGTATGGACCCTTCTGTCTGTTTTTATTTCTTCACAGAAGGGCCATTGTCGGTCTGTAAACGTAGGCATAATTTTGTTTACATTTTAAGAATAACTGTTGTGACTTGCGGTTTATGGCCAGACTTTTTTTTTTAGGTTTATGGAAGTTTAATTGAGTCTATAAAATACTTGTTCATCGTTTTACTGTTTAAAGAGATGAAATTTCTATTTTATGGTCTTTATATGTTAAAGTTTGGTTGGAATATTTGTTAGTCACATGGTCCCTGTGTTGTTTGTTGGACGGGATATGGTGAGACACTTTACTGTTGCCCTAACTGCCTTTCAAATTGGTGTATTTTCTCCTTTTCGCCCGACTTTTCCTCTATTTCAGAAAGTAACTCACCCATCTGTGTTTTAAAAATCAAACCTAAGCCCCCAGATCTTGCTCTGTTTTTGTGTTCTTTCACTCTCATAGTCCCAATTATGGTTTTTGTCTTTCCCTTTGTCCGTACATTTCAGGGAGCTTTTGTGTAAATATTCTTACCCTTATTTTGGCATGGCCAGCCAGGTCTATGATTATTTATTAAATTACGGTTGTACCTTTTAAGAGGATGTCTTGCTCACAGTTATCTTCTGTATTTCATTTTTTTTAATGGTTTGATTGTACTAGTTGTGGGAAAAGTTGTGCCTGTAGTAAAGCCTTGAGCAGCAGACACATCCTTGATCTTTCACTAACTCCTATATAACATTTATCTTTCTCACCCACCTTCAATCAGCATTCCCCTTACAGCGCTCCTGTTCCCAGTACACGCCAATGAGCTTTGCTACTCCTCCACATCTGCTAAAACGGGGAGTCTGTACCACATTGCCACGCCATTGTGTTGTCACCCAAAGCTCACAGATATGCTTTGTTGTTGGAAGTGCTGTCCTGTCACATCTGCATCTCGACTTCAATGTTTCTGAAAGGGCTCACATAACGGCTGTGGTAATAAAGTCCATATCTGTTTAGGCTTGCCTACTTTGTGAATATTTGTAAGATGCCTATGTTAATGACATTTTATATGTGAGATTTGATATTGTATTCTCAAATTTATAAAGTAAATATGAAACACCCATTGACAGTTTGTGAAGGTTTGCAGTTGCTTTCTGTTAAGATGACATGTACGGTCTGTTGCTTGTTTCAGAAAATGCCTCGTCTTTCTACGTGTTGGGGAATTTTCCATGGTGAGGCAGTTGTGTAATATAACTAGTGATAATGTGATGCAAAAAAATAGAAATTGAAGCAAATGGGGATCTCGCATGGCAATGGTACATACTGTTTTTGCATATTAGGCAGCCGCAATTATCGTTGTTTGAAAACAGATTTCCTTAAAGGGACCAGTGGTCTGTACTACGAAGCAGGGTTACTGGCGGGGTAACTTGTCGGATTTAAGGTAGTCTGGGCAAAGTGTAAGTGAACGAATATAAAGTCCATTTAAACTGCGGTACCTTAAATCCGACAAGTTACCCCGATAACCAGTAACCCCGCTTCGTAGCACAGGCCACAGATGCTGATTAGTTGTCTTTTTTTGCTAGTTCCCTGAAAGTGCTGCATACATAATAAAAGTAATGATGACCAGTGTCTGACATCTAGAATTTTACACTGGTGAAAAACATGAATGAATTGAACTGTTCTTGTAATCTGTAGTTAAAGTATATGGAATGCGTATAGGTCATCAACCTTTTTTTTTGTTTGTTTTTTGAGTTGCTGTTATTCCTGTGTATATTGTTAAATTGGTGAAGCTTTGGCGTTTTTTTTATTACAGAAAAGGGACTTGATTTTTTTTTTCCTCTTTGTTTTGGGTGTAATAAAAGCCAACATTTTGTTTCTGACATAAGATTTTTTTTTTCTAAATATTAAAATGGAATTATTTTAAAAGTATGAAATACTCAGAGATTAATAGAAAATGTATACAGAATATGGGTATTATGATAAACAGAAGTTAAATAAAATTTCCATTCTGAATATTATTTTCCTTTCTCAATTGTTTTATTGTGTTGTCCCTAGAAAAAACTACCTGCTACTTGAATGAATCAAATCTTTATAATGCTGTAGAAAGTGTCAAGGCCAGAACCTGATAACCTACTTTGGTGCATAGGCATGTATGAAGCTTTTTTCACATGATACACACAATACACACATGGTGTGGTTTCTTCGCCTTTAACATGACAAGTATATACAAAAAGTTTAGAATACAGCATGATTTATTTCCTGTTGGATTAATTGTTGCCAGCAATGTGCCACACAAGCTGTTTATTATGGAAAATGGTTAACTGTCCAAGTCATCTATTGTGTCTTAATGGGTTTCTGGAGTCACTTCTTTCAACTGAAAGCCTGCTCTGTAAAAGAAACTAGCTTTTGGATGCTGTGTTATTACATTCTTTAGAGCAGGGGTCTCCAACTCCAGTCCTGGAGAGCTACTATCCAGTAGGTTTTCTATTCTACCTGGCTTCTGATGAGCCACACCTGTTCCTAGTATTTACCTAAGTTGGAGACCCCTGCTTTAGAGATATGTAACCACTTGCATGTTTATTAACCCTCTGAATTAAATTATAAAACAAGCCTTACGCAAAGACTGGCGAGGAAGGGGAGGAAAGGTTAATACAGGCATAAACAGTGCACGTAATAATGTATGTTTCTACACTAGCTACTGTACATTGGAACTACACCAACAGTGCACTGTAATGGCATCTTCAGCAGAAACAGGAACGAAGGAAGGAGCTTAAATGTGTGTAGACAAAGGTTAAACGCCTCCGACCGAGGATCCTGTTTCAGCTGACAGGTGGAGCAGAGCAATGGGAGGGACAATTGATTTTGACAAATAGGGAAATGCTTTATAAGAATGAGGAGTGGTGAAGTGAAAAGGGAAAATGTCCAGCAGTCATGAGAATAAAGAACTGAAGTGTATTTTCAATCATTATTTATAACCGAATGATTTTTTCCCCCTTTGGTATATTTTGTAAAGGTGACTAGTCTCACCTTTAAAAGATTTTTGATACACATAATTAAGAATTTAGCCAGTGAGCCAACTAGTGTTTTTTTTACCATTGTGGTTTTTATTCACCTGAGGAATCCAACTTATCAGGGTTTTGAGATGATGTCTAGTCTTCATTACATTCTCCCAGTGCTGGGGGACTATGTTCTAATGTCACTCTACCTCTTAAAGAACCCTCACATCTTGCATAAGAAGAAATGACAGGCTTTTCAGAGCAAACACATCTCCCACAGAGGCCGTAAGGCACATAGATATACTTTAAATGCTACCTTTAGATGAATATGCTCCATGACCTGCTGATACAGTATGTTACTGAGAGGTGAGCTTTGTGTCTTCCTGTTTATTTCTGGGGTATTAGTTAAGTAACTATATATTTTTTTTGTCAAGGAGCTGGAGAAAACATAGAAAGCACAATGCAAGTTTTTACACAGTGAGTACTGTGAAGACTTTCTTATTTTAATTTAGTATCCATTGCAGTAGGCCAGGGCTGCTCGTTTTTGCTCCTGAGAGCAAACATACAGATCTTAGGCGCAGCATTCATTTAACATACCTGATAAAGATAATCAGGCCCTTCAGTAGCATCTTAGTACTACAGCCAGCTATATTAACATGCAAGGAGATACAGTAGACAGCCAGGAGCAGAATGAGCAGCTTTCCAGTAGGCTAATGGTTTCTCCTTATTGCATTGCTGTTAAAGAAGGTACTCACTTGCTGGAGCTGAACTGCCACTTGACATGGGGCGCTTACGTGGTTGTGTCTCACGATGAGAATCTCCTGGCAGACCGGACATGATGTCACGATCTCTTCATTAAATCTAGAGGTGTTTCTCTAACCTTTCTAAGACTCGTGTGTGTGTGTGTGTGTGTGTGTGTTTATGTTATGGAGGGTGTTTTGTGACAATATTCAACAAATGTCATTTTAATTATTATTTAAATTGTAACAAGTGAATTCAAATAATTTACATTTATCCAAATTACAATTTGAATGACGTTTTAAATTAGAAATTAAATTACAATTTGAATAATACTTTAAATAAATAAATGACGTATTTATTTATTTATTGAATATTGTCAACAAAACACCAATACGTACATTGTAATGTTTAACTGTAGAAATCAGATGTTTAATTTTGCAGTGCCATTGTTACTATTGATATCTGCAGGAGTAATATCATTCTTAGAGGCCTTTGAGACCCACTGGGAGTATCTTGGTCATTTCCTTGGTTTAGGAATTACCTTTATATAGAGAAAGGCTGTAAGTCACATTTCATACAGGTATGGTACTTTCCTGCCATGAACTGATGCTATTGTTCTGAGATTCAAATGCACTGCTTAAGTTTCTGCTATATATGCCTCTCTATTTTTGTTGAAAGGGCCATATTAGCACTGGGGAGGACCAACAATTTGTCCTGTTAGAAGATTTATTTAAGTGATTTTGTAAAATGCCTGCCAACATTGAGATTAAGGACAATGACATGCTGTTGAACAGGGTAAATGCTGCTCACTGAAGGTGTTTTTGCTATATAATAGTGTTATATTAATTAATACATTAAAAAAGATTTAATTTTGCCTGTTAAGAGTACTTTTTCCATGCACAGATTTCATCACTAGTCAAACAATATCAAAGAGAGGATATTACTGTATGGGCCACTGAAAAACAGAAATCATGTCAAGAAATGTCAGAAGCAGGTTTGTGTATATGGCATACTATTGTGTTGCACATGATATTATCTGTACTTTTCTGTAATAGTGGACTACCTGTAGGCCTATCCATGCAACATTCCCTATAGGATACATCTTTGTTATTTTATGTGAGAATGAAAATACATTTTAACAGCTGGACTGTTAAATGTAACCTGTGACTTATCATACCATCTACATACACTAGTAGTCTTTTGGTTTACAAGAAGGAAGCATTTATAAATAAAAACCAGTTCAAAGCCTGAACCAGTTTTGCAACAAAGAACCAAAATGACATATTTAATAGCAAGCTTTAAGTCTACACCAGGTCCAAACCACTCTCACCCTTTAGCCTGGCATGGTCAGCATCTTGGCAGCTTCTCAATAACACAAAAGAGGAAGGAAACCTAAAAGGAAAGCAAATTAAACAAAAAAAAACTGTTTGTGTGCTAAATACACATTTCCTTAAACCCTTGTCACCCTTTTGGAAGGTCTTTCGTGTGATATTTTTGTAGTATTTCACTTCTCCATACATATCCCCTATTCCATGGATGCCCACAATTCTGTGATGCCCTATCTGTTCACAGTAAGCAGAGGTCTCTAGCTGCATATGCTTTAGTACACCGGCCTGTTACCTTTTGTGCCTCTGGGAGAGAGTTTCCTGCAGTTTTACCCTCCCCAGATCATAAACCAGTGAGCATAATGCGAACCACCTTTGAGTGTATGTCTGTGCATTTGGCACACATGTTGAATTTCTACTTCTGCTGGACAACAGTAAGTGTCCTCTCCAAAGCTCTTCTGCTTTGTGCTTTGGGGGCCCCTAGGTAAAAGAGCCCGGGTATCTCTATAGAATTTGCATGCTCTCCCTCAGCCAACACTGGTTTCTGTTGGATACTCAGAATACTCGTGAATATGTCTATCAACATAAATAAAGAAATCGGGGAAAAACATGCATAATATTTTCCCATTCGATCCCACAAAAAGCACACGTGTTTACAATACCTAATTTAAAACTTTTAAAACCTGTTTCCCTTGGTAAATTCTGTGTAGCGTTTTATATGACACTTCTTTAACTTTATTAATGATGCAGTACTTATTTTGGATATTCCTTGTTTTTTTTTTTCCATTGAAAATAATCAATCACTTCTTGACTTAATTAGCGACTGGGCTGATACCTGGCAGATGAAATTTAACATAGATAAATGTAAGGTAATCCACGCAG
>JAODLD010000101.1:33302026-33326900 GCA_026781065.1 Mormyrops boulengeri | reverse complement strand
GGTTCTCCCCAAACGAGCTTGATGGGCCGAATGGCCTCCTCTCGTTTGTAAATTTCTTATGTTCTTATGTTCTTAATCATACAATTATACGTGACGATACTATTCACCCGCCAGTGCGGTTCAAATCCATTTCAACCATTCCCAGTTTTCGTATCATACAGTGAGCGAGCAGTATAGAGTTGAAAATGTAAAAAGTGTCCTGATTGTTCACCTTTCATACACGCTCCTTCGCTGAAAATGCTGATTGGTCCACGGACCGTTTGCGTGACGTAATTGCGTTTAGGAGTTCAGCCTGAATTCATGTTGTAAACAAACCAGCGCTCCGTGGTGGTGTCATGTTTTGGTGTCGCTAGCTCTACAAGTACGTTGATTATATTTTTTCTGCTCAATTTTAGATATTTAAAATTATACCCTGGAAGGCGGTCTCGCATAGTTGGATATAGTGAGAAGTAAAACGGGAAAAGCCGCTTTTAAAATAGCTAGTTACTTAAACTACTAAAGTTAGCAAGTTTCTTATTCTGTTTTTACAGCTGAATAACTGTGTACATTAATAAATTATAAGCTTACGTTGTTGGCTAAATTTACTTGTAAATAGGTAGCTAATTCGTTATTATTTTAATAGGGACGAAGCTATGAAATACAGTTACACTTCCGTATACCGTTTTATTATAATTGTGTTGACTGAAGTAAGTCTAATATAGAAGATAGTCAAAACAAACGCAACTCGGAGTTAACGGTGGAATAAACAGATTGTCTGACTGTCTGTTAAAGCTCAGGTTTTATGTAAGTTGCTGAATTTCCAAGTATGTTTTACTTAATGTTACATAGGCAGTTGTTTAAGGCGAGCTGGAATCATGCGACCGTGTGGAATTTTGGTACAAAGGTTATGTTTTGCTGTTGCTGCAGTCACACTGTACAATCTGTATTTGATTGCAACTCTTTTCTGTTTTAATAGCTGCATTTTTGCCTTGTCAACATGTTCAATAGAAGCCTCAAAAATAGAACAGCAGATAGTCTCCAGAAAAACAGACAAGTTGGTATTTAAAGCATGCCACTTGATAGGAAGAGGCTATCTGAACTTATCGCATGTCTGACTTTATCTCCTGAGTTTCTTGTATTATTGTTTTTTTCTTTCGGCATTTCCGTGTTTGTGTCACCCGGGGGGAGGGGAGGGGAGGGGGGTTGACCTGTACGTTTGCGTACTTTTGTAGACTTTATTCTCTTGTGGCTTTTATGTCATACTGTATTTACATTCTGTCCTTATTTGTTAATGCTTCATCCTATGCTGATTCTGTTTCAGACATGGTGAAACTGACCAAGGCAAAGACCTTCCAGGCATACTTGGATTCATGCCATCGTAGGTATGCCTGTGTGCACTGTCGTGCTCATTTGGCCAACCACGATGACCTAATTTCCAAGGTAAACATTAGCAAGGCAGCGGAAGCAGTGTGCACCTTATTCCAGTGAACAAAATCTATGACTTACAGGAATTTTATAGTTTGCAGTTGCAACCAAGAAATGGTTTTACTATTGTTTCATTCAACAGTGAAAGGAATGAAAATGTTAAATGTATTGCAGCTATATGTAATTTGGTTATCAATTAGTTATTTTATTGTACATGATTGTTCTACTGTTGCCTTTTCTTTCTGCATTTCTTAGAATTCACTTGACCATTATCTCTGTGTCTCAGTCTTTTCAGGGCAGTCAAGGACGAGCGTACCTCTTCAATTCAGTGTGAGTTTCTACTTTAATTTTCCTCTCTGTGTGAATGAATTTTTCTGCATGTTGTTATTTCATGAAAACACGGCTTTAAACAGCAGTGCCGCACACAAAGAGCCGGGCTGGCACAGTGGTGGTTAAGGCTGCATGGCAGTATGTGGGCTCTTTTCAGGGTGAACGTGGCATGTGGTCCGGCAGAAGAGAGAGTCCTTCTGACGGGTCTCCATGCTGTGGCAGACATCTACTGCGAGAGGTGCCATACTACATTAGGCTGGAAATATGTAAGAAAGCAGTACAGTATTACTCAATCTCACTAACACGGTATAGAGGTGGAGAAGCCATTCTGTATATTCAAGTGCAGTTCTGTGTTTAGTCTGTGGGTTCTGCAGAAGTATTGCCAGCTCCATGTATTCCTTGATTTTCTTGTTTTTCTTTCCCCCACAGGAACAGGCATTTGAGTCAAGCCAAAAGTACAAAGAGGGAAAGTTTATCATTGAGGTATCCCACATGATCAAAGACAATGGCTGGGACTGAGATTAGCATCTGAACCTTTTATGTGCTCATACTGCCAGAATGAGACAAGGACATTCACACATTTGCAGTCACTGAATTATAACTAGTGAATAGCTGTCTACAAATGGTCAACTGATTCAGTCATTGTGATTGAGCCACTCTAAGATCCCTGCTTGTGTCTTACCAACTAGCTGCTTTTCAAATTGCTGCATACTGTATGTGATGATTTTTTTTATCTTCCCAATTAATTATCTTTCCTACTATTATTTGGAGGAAAGAGGGTTGGACAAGGAAAAAAATGCTGCAGGATAGTTGCATTAGCATCAATATGTAATAACCTGTTGTAGCATATGGAGTGATGCATTTGTCAGACTTGAGGTCCCCATTAGTTTGTATGCTTTATGACATGAAAGCAAAGGTATTAGTGTAATTTGTCAGGTTTGGATAGTGCTATGGATTACATGTGATTACATGGCAGATTTCCAAGGTGTATTTTAGGTGAACAATCAAGTACAGATTTTTTAGTCTGTTTATGCACTTTGTATTAGTTGTGTTATGTATATATGTGTATGTGGATATATGTATATGTGAAAGTTTTGCAAGGACACTATTTGAGCATAGTGTAATATGTATCATGAATCCATGAATTACTTTGTATGTACAGGTGTTTTTTTTAAACTATCATTTATTAGTGATTTGTGAAACTGCTTTAATGCTTGGTATAATAAAAGTTACTATAATTACTGATCTCTTTCTGTGGCTACTGCATACTGAACATAATTTTCCATAAAATATTACTGAGATACTTGAATTTTGCAAGGCTTGTATGGCTTGAACACATAGCCTTTCCAATGTTATATTTCCACATATGATTGACTGTTTCCCATTTAAACTATAACAGTTACCTGCGCTAACACTTTTACTACTGGGGATACTGGGTGCAGCAAGTAGTAGAGCTTGTTCTAAAGTATCTGATGTGGTCATGTCAAACAAAGGCATACTGTAAAATGGTAATTATTAACTACATTAATATTCCAAAAATACAGGAACCTTAAATGATCGTACTGTTGGGTGTTTTGACAGTAATGTACTTTATATGAAATGTGTCAAGACCCAAAAACTGCAGTGTAGTATGGCATTTAAATCATTACATAGTGCAGTAAGTTGTAACATGTAGCAGTTCCAAAGCTATTCCAGAATTATGGTTGAGTATTACTGCCAAAGTTCAATTATATCACTACAAAAGATTATTCACATGAATCTTGTTTTTATTTGGAGGCATGCAATACATTTCAGATCAGTTGTGTGGTCTGCATAAAAGTCTCATGAATAACTAGAGACAATGATTTCCCTAGACTACTTCAAGAGGGTCCCTGTCTTTCTGTGATAATCTAATTGACACGGATTCGGGCAAATGCACTGCCAGCCTTTCCTTGAGTATAGACAAAAAGCCACGCTCGCTGTTGCTATGGTCACAAAGGATCACGCTTGTTCCTGCAGCAACAGTATCGAGGACCTCATGATGTGACATCTCTCCTATGAGTAAAAAATACAGATGAGTCAGGCTATTGTAGATATAGATCATAAACTGGACATAGCATGCATATACATTATCAAACAATGTCAAATTGTGAATATAGCTCTGAAATTGAACAGATAAGCTTTGATAATTTATAGCTACCTGTTATGCAGAGATCTGCCTTCACTCCTTGCAGAACTGAGCTTCCTGATCCAGCGCAAACTGCCACAGTGCTAACTGTTGACTCTGTAAGAAATAATTAAAGTAAGAGTAGAGTAATCTTCAAGTAATGTATGGGGGGAGGGAGATACTGCTCTGGTGATTTATGTATAATAATGCATGATGCAGTCTTACAAATGTATGTATACAGGGTAGGGGCACATAGTTAATGAGTGTGAGGTGGTCTTTTGGGTGCTAGCTGGTTGCTTAGGAACATCACACTAGCAGAAAGCTTCATGACAGCTTATGAATGCAACACCGCAATCTTGAATGGAGTATTAGTATAAAGCCAGATCAAAGTCATTAAGTTACACAAGTACTGTTGGTTGGGTAACTGATGATTTCCTGGTGGCACCAATTTTAAAATAAAAAAAAAGAACAATACTGAAGTCTACTTATTTAAACCGATACCAAAAATACCTAAGTCCTGCAAGAAACAATGACATTATAGAAGCTTCCGTGTAATTCTACCAAATGTCAAACATGTATGTAAAATTTAAAATATTAACAACACAACTGCACACTTGCTGCAGGGTGAATATGCCTGGAAAAACTTGCCAAGTGTTTGCTGGGCACCAAGAGCCAATCTCACATGACTCAATCCCAAGTGATCTTTGACTCGATGGACTGCTGTTGCTACAGAAATAGGCTCATCCAAAATACTCCGTCTCCCCTGCCCGCAACCAGGGAGTGGTGGCTTAAAAAAGAAATGAAAGGTGCGAATTACATTTGAAGTCTGCTGTGTACATAGGCCAGCAATACTGTTTGCATGACAACTCAAAAGTGAAGTAACAATTACAGCAAAGAACTTGTGTACCTTGTTGGTTGGAAGAATGGTGAGACTTTGACAAGCCAATAAGTGCTTTGACAGAATTTGGACAACACCATTCAGCTCCGAGTCCATACAGGACATGCTCACACTGTACATGTCACTGTCCGGTCTGAAGAAACAATAAGGGGATGATAATAAGAAAAGAAAAGAAACAATATACGCCAATTACAGTGAATATTAAAATAATCTACTATATTATAAAAAATGCAACGAAGACAAAAGCACCTGGCAGCACTGAATTTAAAGGTGCGTCCTCCCTCTCGTTCCTTTAATTCAGCTAGAACCACGTTTAGTTCTTCATGGTTTCTGACTGTAAATTCCAGCTTGTGACAGACGGGTGCACTACTGACAGCCTGATGAAGGACTGACACACTGCCACTACCTGGAAAAGAGAAATTCCTATCATCACTATAAAAACAGAGAAGAATAACATTCAGTTCACACATCTTACTGCTATAACTACAGAAAACTAATATACAAAAGATGATATCTATCATGTACCAACAACTATTCAGGTGCAAGAAATGTACTATATTTAGTAACATTTTAAAAGTAACTACAGTACACAAACCAATGAATGCACTTCTTGGTATACAGTTCTTTACTAAATAAGCATAAAAAAAATCACAAGTGTTTACTTATTGACTGCTTATCACTCATTTCTAATGATAAAGCTTTAATTAGTATTAGGAACTAGATAAGTCATGCATCATTTTAAGACCTACACTGGCCCATTTTTAAGGTGCAGTGTCACACACTTTTCAAGGATGTTTTAAAGGAAAGGACATCTTTCCATGCAGCTTACAGCTCTCCCATGTACATGTATACCAAGTGCTAATAAGATTGCATCAGAAAGATTAACAGTGATCATAAGATTAGAAGGTGTTACGTAATATTTTCCAGGTGTAGGCCTGTCCTATTCACATACTACTACACAGCATGTTGAATGGGTTGGACTTCAGCAGCCCCCACCATTCCATATGTTTATTTTATAGCACCACCAGACAATCTGATTAAAACAGCTAATATAGCCTGTAAATGGCTGAGAAAGGGTGATACAGTGAAATATTTGGGACTACTCAGAGTATTCAAAGAAAGGTTTGGGACCCAACAATATATAGTACACAAAGGAGCAAGTAACCAGCTCCACAAAATATGGTAGGTAAAGAGGAAAACGTTTCATATATACAAGCATGATTTCTAGTAGGGATGGGCCTATCCACATTTTTTGTTCTGATCTGATTCCGATATACAACTACCAATATAGATTCCGATACAGCTCTTTTTACTTTAATATTTTATATAATAAATATATATTTATACTTTATATATTAGTAATATTTTCAAGCTATTAGAGATGAGAAAATGTATGTCAAAAAAATATTTAATTAGGCTACTAGAAACATATATAATGAACTGTTCCACCTCGTTTGTACATCTTGTTTTAAGTATTATGGAGGCATTAGCAGTTGTTTGAATATCTTTCAAGGGAGAATTCGCAATGTTTCTTCCCCTGGCAACAGCATCACTTACACTGCGCTGCAATAGCAGCGCTCGTGTATCACAAGCTGTAGCGAGTGCGCAGAACAGCCCAAGCTGATGACTCCCAAATCATCCATTGCTTTTTTCATATTATATGTGCTGTCTCATTTTTAGTGGTATTTTCCACTAAATGCTACTCCCACCTCTCAAAACTTTGTTTTTACAAAGATTGCAAATCACTGTATTACTAATTGATGTTGAAGGCGTAAAATACCTCATCATCTGATTTTCTTACGCTACACCTACTGCGAAGGGAGTGCGCATGACATCACAGCAGGAGGAAGTCACAGCGCACACACCCACTGAGTGGCAAATAGACAGAGGCTGCGTTAGCATTCAACTTGAATGCGGCAAAAAAACGCATACAATGAGAAACAGCTGTCGTAAGATTGATTGTACAAATAGGCTTAACACGAAATAAAAGCTTTTAGAGACCGCCAAAAACTAAAAAAATAAGTATTGGAGGTGGATCTGTCATAAGTCTGGATCGGCCCAGATACCGATCCGAATATCCAACCGATGCATCTCTAATTTCTAGTATTTGTAATTATTACAAAGATGAAATAGAATTTCATATGCTGCATTTTTCAACTCTGTAAATTTTTATAACATCTATGCGACACACTTGAATGCTTAATTTTTACATACATTTAGAGAAAAAAGTGGTACCAAATACTAGCATATCTCTAGGAGAAACTTCCCAGAAAGCTACCATCTCTCCCTCTCCTCTAGTCGGAAACCTTGGTGTCACTTTTGACCCAACCCTCTCATTTGACGCACACCTACGTGCTATAGTAAAACCAGCTTACTTTCACCTCCGTAACATCGCCCGTATCAGGCCAAACCTTTCAAGCTCTGCTGCCGAGTCCCTCATTCATGCTTTTATCTCTAGCCGTCTTGACTACTGCAACTCATTACTCGATGGTATCTCTGCTAAATCTCTCCATAAACTTCAGATAGTTCAGAATTCTGCTGCCCGCCTCCTTACTCACACCCTTTCTGCAGAGCCTGCACTGGCTCCCTATAAAAGAGCGCATCCACTTTAAAATGCTGCTCCTGACATTCAAAGCTCTTAATAACCAAGGCCCATCATAGCTTACTGAACTGCTTCTACCCTACCAGCCTCCCCGCAGTCTTAGATGTTCCTCTACTGGCTCTGTCCTCATCCCCCCTTCCAAATTACATTCTCCCGTTTAGCTCCCCGCCTTTGGAACTCACTCCATTCGTGCCATTCGTTCATCGACCACCGTTTCAGATTTTAAAACCAAGCTAAAAACCTTTTTGCTAAGGTATTTAACCTTCCCAATGTGTAATGTGTTATTTATACTTTCTCTGTAAGCGTCTTTGAGTTCATGTAAAAGCGCTATATAAATAAAATGTATTAGTATTATTATTAGAAAGCAAACTTTGTGGTTACTATATGTACTGTATCTGTGTATGTTCTTACCCACTCCTCCAATCAGCCAGTCATTGATTCCACCTTTCACACTGTCCAATGAAGTGTGGGGAGAGTAGACTGCAATTCCTGCTTCCAGCGCCCGAATGGCTAACTGTTGCTTCCAGTCCTTTTGAACTAATCGTTTAAATGGGCGAAACAGTGGAGGGTGGTATGAAATAATGAGGTCAGAGCTCATATCTTCCGCCTCCTCCATGACGGCCATTGTCAGGTCATTAGTCAACAAAATGGTTTGGATTGGACGAGGTCTACTGGGTTCGACCAAGAGGCCAACATTGTCCCATGGTTCAGCTAACGACAATGGCGCTAGCTGTTCCAACACTCCCAAGACATCAGATAAAGTCATGGTTATATGAAACTGAATAGTGTGACAGGAGGCAGACGATACTGAAAAGAAATCAGGAAATAGCACTGAACAAAGAGAGCAACGACAAGACTTAAAACTAGAAAGGTGTGTGAAAGACGTGCAATATTTTGAATACAATAATGGGAATAAAGAGAAAGGCTGGGGTAAGAAAACTTTTGGAGAAACTGACAGTGTACTGAAGAATAAGGGATTATACGGGAGTGACCAAAAAGTGGCGTTGGCCAGTCTGTGTGCCAGTCGAAACAGTCTCATAGAGGCTTTCAACCATCCAGCAGGCATCTGTTTGGATCCCTGTACACAGCGTAAAAGAGAAAAGCCTGGCATTAAACCGAAAGGCCGGACAAACACTCGATTGACAGTTTTCTAATTAATCACACAAAGTACACTACGAAGACATTATATCCCCCATCAAATACCATCAATTAAAATGGAACACTACTGTAGGGTCAGGTTTTATATTTTAATATGACTGATAGTCTTGTTATTTAATGAGATTCATACTAAAAATACCACAAACTGGCTAAAAGCAAGATTTTGCCAATAGGGATGTTTAAAAAATGCCAGCAACATTACGGAATTTAATTTCTCTCATTCAGAGTAATAAAACAGCGAAAGAATTGGCAATAGTGATACTTTTCTTTGACTCGGTTCACCACAGGAGAATGGCTGGTTAAGCTGAAGTCCAAAACCATGCTAAGAATTATTACCTAGGGGCGATACTATCTAAATCACTGGTTCCGTCTTGTATACAGTAAGTTAAATATCATTTAACAAGAAAAATGTATTGCTAGTTCATACAGCCAAAGAAAATCAATTCAAATACAATTTAAGATACCAATTCGAAATACGACACACTATCAAGCTAATAAAATACACTACAATGGGATCGTTCCACCGAGATATGATGAAATAACACACCCATAAATTAATAAACGAAGAAAAGGGAAGGGGTCTAAAGAAAGACTTACACGGTACTGCACTTCACTTCTACTTCTGCGACAAAAAACACACCCCTTTAACCTTGTTACAAAGTACTTCCTGTGTTGGGTATTTCCGATTGGTCGTTAAAGAGCTATTACGTGACGTCATACCGGTTTACGCGTATCGGCCACTTTGATTGGTTCTTGTTAGGCAGCCGCTTTTAGCGGGCCTCCGCTTACGCCCTAATCGATTGTTTGTTTGTTTATTCATTTATCTATTGTCCTCCTTGACGGAAGAGGCGGTCGGGTGGAGCCGCATCGTTCACTCCTTCGGAAGATGGATGGTCACTCTGTTTGACCAAAAGCGCCAGGCAGCCTTCTCGCAGGCCTGTCCATGACGTGTAATAACGTGCCGCTCATATTTCCGGCGAACAGATCCTGTTGTTGAATGTAGCCGTTAGCCGGATTCGGTATGGTACTTATTAAAGAATAGTGAGTATTGATTGAAATTCCTCTTTCGTGCTAGGTATACATTTATCAGTGAAAACGACAAGGATTTAAAACAATAGCAAAAATGAGAATTAATGGAGATTTTAATAGAATTTAACAGGCGCTTTGTTTATGGGCTGCAAATGTAGCTCATAATATTCTTTTTCCAGCTAGCTGCTCATTGCAGCTGTTTACGCCATTATGTTAATCGCAGGATAGCTCGCTGCATTGGTATACTGTATTTAGATTTGTATTTTATTTTTAATCCTTCTTAGCATATTGTAAAGTTATGAGCCGGTATCCAGTAGTGTAATGTATTGTTGACTTTCTGTAGTGCACAGTCACAAATTGATGTAAGGCTTTTGTCTTTTCCACAGCCAAGTAGTGCTGCCGTGCTCTGTCGAAGAGGTAAATAATGATGCTAAATAGCTACTCATTTGTAAATGGCTGGGTGCCAGTTTTCAGCTGCACTTGTTTAATGTCCAGTGTATGTTACACTGATCCGTTTCATTGCACTTGCATTGATTTATCCTAGTTTGTCCGTTTCAGTTTCTTTCGATCTAATCTGTCTATCAACTTGTTCTTTTCTAAGTACCAGATCGGTCAATTGTTCTCTGTTGCTGAGGCCAGTAAGAACAACACAGGAGGCGGGGAGGGCATTGAAGTGCTCCGAAATGAACCGTATGAAAACGATGGCGAGAAGGGCCAGTACACTCACAAAATGTACCACATACACAGGTCAGCCTATCAAGTTCACGCACCTTTTTGAAGATTCAGTATGTTTTTGTATTTGTATTTAGACTTATCGTTGTTTTTATTTTAAATGTATAATTGATCTATTTGTGCCATAATTAGATCCATATGGTCAGTTAATGTCAATAAGAATTTTTTTTCACTGTAACTTTTCATTCTTCATGTTTAATGGCTACAGGTGGTTCAACACTTAATGGATATATAACCAGAATACCTGGCAATATTAGGTTGAGAAAATAGGGAGATTTTTCTGGATGGGGGGGGGGGGGGGGTTCCCTGAAGTGTATATATGGAAAATTGTGAGTGTTGGCAGATATAAGCTAGTCAGTCAAAAATTGTTACCTTACATATAGATGTCGATACGGAATAATTTTAGGTTTCTGGAATGAAACTATTAATTACTATTCTGTTCATCTTTGGAGTTTAAAGAGAGAAACAGGGTGAATGGGGTTCCATTTCATTGCAGGACCCATTCAAGAATTTGCCGTACATTGCATTGCATTTATTGCTGCTTTGATTCTCTTGCAGTAAGGTGCCAAGTTTCATCCAGATGTTTGCCCCAGAGGGAGCTTTGGTCTTTCACGAGAAGGCTTGGAATTCCTATCCTTACTGTCGCACAAGTCAGTTTTCAAAGCCTGTCAATTTATTTTAACAGTCCACAGTAGAAATCTAGTCAATTTACTTTATTCTCATTTCACACATTCGAAACAAAATAATATTTCTACACTCAAATTTGTTACACTTTAATCTACACCAAATCTAATCCCTTAGAACTCTTTTACAGTAATTTGTACTGAGCAAATTCAGATAATACATGTTCCAGAAGAAGTGTATATTTTGCATATATAGCATGTACAATGAATATTTTCAGTGATTGTTCCTTTTTTTGTGGCTTGGCCTTCAATCCGTCTCCGGATGTCATGATAAATACACAGTTGTGACGGTGAGTGAACATCTAGTTTCTCTGATGCCTTGTGTATTGATTTAGTCTTTCTGTAGTTTTAAGGGTGAAATGGGGACGACAGTGGTAGTGTAATTTGTCTTTGCAGAATGAATACATGAAGGATGACTTTTTCATTAAGATAGAGACTTGGCATAAACCTGACCTGGGAACAAGTGACAATGTGAGTGCTAGCCGTGATGTCCGTTTCGGTCTGTAATTCCATTGTTTAGATCCTGTTTTGTCAAGAAAAAGTGGCAATGGCACAACTTCTCTTGCAGCCTCATGGTCTGTCTCCTGAAGAGTGGGAGGAGACTGAGGTGGTGCCCATTGATATTGCAGATCGATCCCAAGTTGAAGATGTTGTAAGTATCACTCCAGAGCTTTATAGGGATGCTCTCTCAGTATCTGGGAGTCATTTATTCTGTGTAGATTATTAATTGTTTGGTGTGTATCTCAGTGGGTTAGGATGCTAAATGAAATGTGATTTCAGCTTTGGGCCCTGAGCAAGGCTCTTAACCTTCAGTTAATCCAGAGATTGTCTGATCCTGCTTTTTCAATTACAGTACAAATCTGGGGGAAAATTAAATGTAATATAAATACAATTCAAGTCATTATTTTGTTACTTCAGGGCTGCAACTTTGTTTAAAATTCTTAGAATTGCCCTGAAACATATTCAAAACATTGGAAAAACGTCACATTGATTGGACTGCAACCCGAAATCTAGTTTCAGTAAATAAGTCATACATAAATACATAGCTTATAACATTAGAAAACATTTTTTCTCCAACTTCCCGGAAGAGGAAAAGATTAATTTTCCCTCTTCTGTCTCTCAGGATTACAAGGAAGATGAAGATCCAGCCGTATTCCATTCTGAGAAAACAGGCAGAGGACCTCTAGGGCCTGGCTGGAAGGTGCGGAAGTCCCTATTTAAGCAAATATTTTGGTATTTCTGTGTCATTTGTAAGGGTAATTTTCCGGATAATTTAGCTACCCATGAATAGCATGGTGGCAGATTTCCGGGACATTGTCATTTGCAGGTGTCAGGGAGTTGTTGTCAATTTGTGGGAGACTCCCAGAACTTCTGGGAGAAGTGGGTTACCTCTTATTTAAATTTTGTACTACAATAAGTTCAAATATTGCTTCTATTGCCCAGCACTACTCTATAGCTTTTGATTTTGTACATCACTATTAGAAAATTGCTAAGCTAAAGAGATCATTCTGAAATGTAACAAAGACACTAAGTGACATGTTTGTCATATGCATCTCTTTGTCCTGTTTCTGTCTGTAGAAGGAGCTGCACAATAGCACCTGTCCCTATATGACAGCCTATAAACTGGTTACTGTTCATTTCCGCTGGTGGGGTCTGCAAGGGAGAGTGGAGAAGTTCATCCACAAGGTGAAAACTTTTTTTATCTGTTTTAGACCAGTTTGCCATTTCACCAATACCCTTTTTAAAACCTGTTCTATCAAAAGCAGTTTATGGAAATAGTGAAAGTTAATCAGTGGCAGGCTAAATTTTTGCAGTATGCTATATAGTTACAGTAAATGTTGCATTAATTATTGGAGACACTATTGATGTGGTTATTTGAATTGTAGGAAAATACAGTGGTACCTTGGTCAGGGTGTCCGCGCGGTAGTAAAGGGTAAATGAAATCAGACAAAAATAAGGCCCTTGAAAGGTATTTAAAGGTAGTAAATGGAATTTAACTTGGTAGTAAATTTTTCATCATCCACCTCAGTATATTATGAGTTTCCCATTTGTCTACGTGTTTTCATCCAATTAAAAAATATAAAATATACGTGCTAGCAGGACCTGAGTCGGAATTAATAGCCTATCAGAGCACCTTTTCTCCGCCTTTTACCTCAGTTGAGCCAGGGTGATCTAACGTGTTGATATTAGCAGAGCCTCTGAAATTAGCTAGTATCCACTTGGCGGTGAAATGGGGAAATGTAAGTTTTCTAAAAGTTGGCTTGATAACCCATCATTTAAAGACTGGCTTAAGCCGGTCATGTGGAATGACCGGAAGCATTCTGCAGTATATGCAAAAAACTAAATCTAACCTAGAATGGCGTTACCGCGATAAAATCTCACCGAGAATCGGCCAGTCATCAGCAGCGGATTCGTGTACGGGGGGAGCAGTTCCCTATTTCATTGTTCGGTGATGCTACACGGACCCGGGCAAATGCAAGCATAAGGTCAGCTACGAACACAAACATTGCCATCACACCACCTCAAAAGCAAACTAGTGCGACTAGCACCACAATGGCTGCAGCAGACATACAGCAGACCTTACTGTCACCAACGTCAGCTCTCAGAGCTGAAGTTCTCTGGTGCCTGAACACCGCAGCTAGCCATCATTCATACAATTCGAATGAGGGTATTGGGGAACTATTCGGAAGCATGTTCACTGACTCGATATAGCTAAAAGTTTCGCATGTGGTAAGGATAAAACTGCATACATGATTCGGTTCGGAATTGTGCCACATTTTAAGAAATAGCGTCAGTGATACGTACTCATGTTCGACGAGTCTCTGAACCAGTCGGCAAAGAAAAAGCAATTGGACATTCACGTTCGGTTTTGGAAAGATGACCGTGTGACGTCTACATACTTTGGGTCACAGTTCCCAAAATTTATTTTAGGACATGTTCAAGCTTTTATCTCATGTTGCATCAACCAATAAATACCAATGGTTACCACCCATTACCATTCCATGGACTCTTTGGACAATTTTTTTTAATCCACAGTGTAAGTTATTGTTACAAGTTACCTCGTGATGAAATAATTCACTACTTTAGTCTGTGTGTATGAGAATGTGTGTCTGTGTGAGTGTGTGTCACATGACACACTTATAAAATTTTATCAATATTTATGGCTGTTGTCAAGTGTCATTTGTTTTAAGAAGTCTCAAATTGACTTTATTAGGTGGGTTTAAGGGTTATGGTTAGGATAAGCCAAGGGCTACAGTTAAGGTAAGGACAAACGAAACTCAACTTAACACTACAAAAAAAAAAAAATTAATGACAATACTTAAAAATAAGTTAAACATTAATTTACCTAATATTTATGATGGGTATGAAGATTTACCCACCCCCCCAAAAAAAGACCACTGCCCGATTGTTCGGAGTAAAAAATATTGTGGAGGTAGTAAAAAAGGTACTAAAAGGTAGTACATTCAACTCTAGGAATCCTGCATAAACCCTGTTAGTATACGTCCTTAATCCGTTACAGATCCTTGGACTTATACCAAACAGGACGTATACTACAAATTTTTCCCATAAGAATTAAAGGGAAAATGATTACTCCGTTCCCATGAAAAAAATCCTATTGTTATTGGCATATTGTACATTGATGGGGTTATATAAAATAATTTAAACATTGCTTAATACTAAAATACATAAATACAAAACCAATTAGATGAAATAAATGAAAACTAAATGGTAGCAACTGGCGTACTGATGCTCATGGGCAGTCGTGGCTTTGTCTTGAGAGAGGTAAACAAGGGTAGCACGCGGTGTCGTGAGTCATTTTGACCCATACAAGTTCTAGCACGCGAGTCGTATTCCAAACAAAGGTCACATACCAAGCAAAATTTTTCACGTCCAAACAGGACGTATATCAAGGTACCACTGTATGTGAAATATAATGTAGAGATTATATTGTGCCTTGTAGGCTGAGATATTAATGCAGTCCTTACTGCTTTGTTCTTGTTTGAGTAGCAGGAGAAGAGGCTGTTCACTAACTTTCACAGACAGCTGTTTTGTTGGCTGGACCGATGGATTGACCTGTCCATGGATGACATCAGGAGAATGGAGGATGAGACACAAAGAGAGCTGGACCAGGTTCAGTGATTGATGAATATTTAATACATTTATAGGGGCTTTTGTGCTGAGAAACAATTGTGCTTCTTTTTCTTCAATGTAGGGCACACACTCACATATTATAGGAAATTTACTGCCACCGAGTTGTAAAAACAGCAATAATTATCCTCTTTCAACCTGGTAACATATCAGCTTTTAGTGATATATCATGTCTGAGCATAGGCTGTTTGATGAAGGGTAGAATGAAATGAGAAATATTTTTTAAAAAGATGCTATGTGAAAGAAAAACATGCTCTAGGCCAACAGACACAAATCATTGTTATAGTATGAGCTGTTCTGATGTAGAGCTGCATGCTCCATTTACTTTAGTGATACATGACAAGTCACCCTAGGCTTTTACAGTTGGCTGAGAGAACCTAATAATTTTAATGCTTTTCTCTCTCGTTCTAGATGCGTAATGAGGGCTGCATCAGAGGGATGAAAGCTGGGGAAGACTAAAGTGAGATGGAAATGAACATCGAGGGCTACATCTGTTCATTTTACCTCTGTTACACTCTCATACTCCCTCCTACTGCAGCCCTGCAGATCTGTGCATTCAGCATTACAGCCCTTTCTGACGGAAAGCTGTTTCACAAAAAAGGTTACTGTCTATGTACGTGTGAATGGGTGTGTGTCTGTGTATGCTAAGGTCGCATTGTGTACCTGTTCTTTGATACTACATAATACCAAACTTGTTCTGATTTATTGTTTATAAATTTTTATTTATTTCACATCAGTAGTACTGAAGTTGACCAGTTGCATACTCATGCAGTTTGAAAGAAATATTCATTGAGGTCCTTGTTCAGGGTCCTTTGGGGCAACTGGCAATAGAAGGCTTTTATTTATTTGATTGTTTGTTTATTTATTTATCTGTTTATTTATTAAGAACATTACATTTCATTCCCAATATGTCAGATGTACAAGAGACAGGCCAGCGTAATGGAAGGTAGTCAGGTTGTTGGGGAGAATAGTGGGAGTGTCATTTTGTGTATTTTTCATCCAAACAAAAGTAATTACAGATGTATAAACTAGAGGGTCTAGAACAAAGATGTCAAAAAGAACTACAAGCCAAAGCAGGGAGTACCTGAAAGCTTAACTAATCTTTGGCACAAGGGCATCCATACTCTGCAAAGGCATTCCTGCAGATATGAAATTGACTTAAAAATTTTTAGCGCACATAATAAGTACCCGTAACATGTTAGGAATGACCAAATTGCACTAATTTGGGGAAGGAGTTACTTTCTGACTTTCTGTGTTAGCCAGCTGCCAACAGAAGTACAACGATTTGATAACGCCTCCAATGCAGCTATTGTGTGCTAGCATGCAAAATACAGTGCCATTTTAAGATAAATATTGTAATACTAGTGGTAACAGAAATGCTTTCATTTCATGCTATATTTATTTACACATTCATTTGAGGTATATTAGGAATATTCTGGGTTTTGCATGTGGAACCATTATTCCCCCAAGCATGGTATCAAAAGGTATTAAATATTGTTATTCTGATTAAATATCAGCACTGAAGTTCACAATGCTGGTGTCATAACATGGCGCGAGTTCACACACATGTAGGCCTGCCTGCCTGCTGCGGTTCTGGTGTCTGATGCGAATCTCTACATATAATTTACTACCAAGCTTTTGAGATTGATATGAAACTTCTTTTTATGCAAGTAGTATTGAACATATTGTTGATTTGCTGCTGTATTTGCTGATGTTAAAACTGTACAATTACTGTAATGTTTCACTGGTTCTCTCAGACCAAGCCCACTTTCTTTTTTTTAGACTTGCAATGCATTTCATTCCTAAATTTTAACAGTCTTGTTGAACTTGGAAAAATAAATATTTCATAATTGTGTATTTTACTGAATTGTGCAATGCATATGAAGTATGCATTTTCTAATGAAATTCCTGTAAAGTAGGGCAGTATTGTCTGCCCAGACATGGATACTTGTTGCAGACATAGATGTTCTCGCATTGTTGTGTTCTGAACATCTTTGATTCTATACTATAGTACCCTGTGAAATATTTCTTCACATTTATAACTAAATATAATCATACGAACCATTTAACTGTATTAAGCTGCTTGCTGCTTGGGTTAGTAATGGATGAGCTATCACGAGAGAAAACGAGTAACATGGACAATAATAAATACTTTATGTCATTTAATAAGTCAATGAGCTTTATTTGTGCATTCCTTTATAAAATTTAACTCAAATATGTCAGTAGTCTTTTTTTCTACATAAATGCTTAAATTGGTGAATATTTAGCAATATACAGTACCAGTCAAAAGTTGGGACAGCCAAACTATTACTGTAAATTGCTATCATTTATGTCTTAAAAACTAAAATCCTAACACATTTTCTCATGATATGGGTGGTGGGCTGGTCTCAAGTGGGATAGGACTCCATCAAGAGAACTACCTGGATGCCGTCAGTCTTTCGCAAGGCACACACAATTTATGATACCTAATTTTTTGTTGCATAAAAGTTGAGACAATTTTTAATATACAGCTAAAATGAATCACTATGTAAAAATAATCAATTTAATAAAGACCTTAGCATTTTAGGAACTGATTTCTCAGTTAAAATGCAGTGACCATCAATATAAATTAAAGATGATATTTTGACAGCAGAGATACAGGAATCGTGTAATCATCCATAAGCACTATGTGCTGCTGCTTCAATTTTGGTGTAATCTGTCTCAAAATGTGATCAGTACCAGGTCTTCACTCAGACAATGTGCCTACCAAGTTTGTAAAAGATTTGTTATATACTTTCGTGTTAGCAGTTTAGTTAGCAGTAACAGTTGATCTACAACTGTGGGGTCTGTATGTGTGTGTCTTTATGACGCATTTATACCATCGCTGTGTCTGTTACAGTTCTTACTGTTATGTCACAGAAAATGTTGGTCATACTGCAAATATGAGAGTAACAAATTGAATGTAAATACTTTAGACATATGAAGCATATACAGTGCCCTACACAATGTGTGGCACAAAGACACATTTTTTCTTGATTTACCCCTCTGCTCCATAGTTTAAAAATTCAAATCAAACAATTCAGACGTATATACAACACATGCAAAATGCACAATTATCCGAAACAACATGAGTTAAAGAATATAGAAATTGGCATGTAGGTGGAATGCAATAAATGAATAGCTGTAGTTTCAGAGTTATGTGTCACTAGTAGGTTTCAGAGCATTCAGATAAAAACTCATTTATTGGTATCACATTTCCACTTGATCCATCCAGTACTTACAGAAAATGTAGAGGTTGGGGGTGTGGGAGGAGTAAGGATTAGATTGGGGGAAACGGGGCTGTCTGGGGAATATACATTATTGTCATGCTGACAGCATATTGTCCGGTTTGTAATTTCTCTTGTATCCATTGCCAGTAATGCTAGTAACAAAACAATATAGGTGAATATTAATGTTTTATTGGAAATTACTTCTCCAGCTCATGTCCTGTCAAACTTAGGTCACGCCTAAAAACCCTGGGTCCAGGTGTTCATTATTTTGGCAACCATGTCTAGAAGAAGACATCCTAGTGACTTTGAGTTAGGGATACATTTGTCAGGAACTTCAGTGACAAACTGCTCAACTTGCTGAGGTTTTACAAGGAACAGTGGCTAAGCTGATCTGTCATGGAAGTCTGTAGAAAGGTCACAAACCAGGCATAACTGTGGATGGAAAAACATGCACTCATTAGCCATGGTGTCTGCTCATGATTTGTGATGCCAGGCAAAACAGAGGGGAAACTTCACATCTGGCCTCTAATGTCAATCTGAGCTGCAAACAAGTAGTTTCGTCAGGTGCAGTCCATTGAACATTTCAGAAACCGACACTTTGGTCAAGCTGCAGTGTATGAACTCCATGTTGTACATAGAAATTCAGAAAAAAAACAGACAGCAGCTGACTGAGCTGCGGGGAACAGTTTGGGTTATCCTTTGCCCTGTTCTTAGCAAGTACATGGAGGCATGTTTTGCACAATAAAACAACCCTAGAGGCTTAAGTATTCATTTCCGATGGTGGAGGTCTCTGTAGAGAGCTTTTTCTTGGTATGATTTACACTCACCTGACACTTTAAAGGGGAAGCTAAATACCAAAATGAAGCTCTTGAAATATTCCTGCTCTGTGAAATGTCTGCTGGCAATAGTTCAGTTTTAGAACGAATTGGCTATTTACAGTAACAAGGAAGATGGGTTTTCACAGTCAGTTCTCCTACACTACATACAGGCAAACACAGTCCCCAGATCCACAACTTACTCTTAGTATACATCACATAGCAGAACTGCTCACACCTCCTATAATGTGATTTACAAGTAAACTCTCTTGTGGTCAGTTACCCAGATAATCTGGCGCCAGCTGCTGCATTTTTGTGATGGTGTGTTATGTAATTTCCGAGTACTGTACATCCTGTTTTTCTAAGAGCATAGCTCTCCCAAGCCACTCTACTAAAGTCCTCAGGGTACAACCTCTACAATTATCCCAGTGAAATACAGGCAATTCATGATTGTGTTCTGTAAGGCCAAATTCACCACTGTACTTCCTCATGGTCTCTGGGATTTTACTATCAATCTTCTTCCAATTTCTCACATCCCTTATGACTATACTTACCCACTGTCTATCTCCTAGTCACAACTTATGGACTAAAACATGAACTAAACTCTTAGGAAGCGATTTCTTAAGGTGTCCCTGTATAAATCACCAATTACCACCAAATTCTGTTATGTGCTACCACTGATCCCAGCCTTCTAGAAAATATCTGCCAAACAACTGTTTTCACTAAGCTTGACCTACACAGCATGTATTATCTAATTGGAATTCTAATTGGAATGAGTGTAAGACAGCTTTTATTACTATTAAAGGGCACAAGAATATTTAATTATGCCTTATGGAATGGTGAATGTACCTTCATTTTTTCTATTGTTCATGAATGAGATTTTTTAGGATATGCTAAACCAGTTTTTGATCAAGTACATTGGTGGCCTCCATTTATTTAACTAGTCCACCTGAATGTCAAGTCCTGAAGAGTGTCCATGAACTTGAACTATACACTTTGTCAGGAATTACACTTCATTGACTGCTCCACTTGTTTAACTCATCAGAATTCTAACAAATTGTCATGAGATGATCATGCTTATGCTTCCATTCAGTTATTGAAGATTTTTTTTCTTTTGTACCTATCTTGAAAAAACCAGACCTTTCTTATCCATTGTGGTGGAAGTGGTTAGAAGAGGTGTGAGTGGGAACATTTTATCCAGAAAATTGGAATGATTCCCAATCTCTGTCGTTAGGCCTTTTTACTCATACAGTACATTGTCACCAGCTGGGAGAAATTATATTAGTGGTGCAACTAATCTTAAAATTCAACAGTTGTGCATTTTGTGATAAAAACATATAATTTGGTACACTTATAATCAGCGGTATTCCAAAAAATGTGGATATTGAGTCATCATGAATTTTGAATAAGTCGCCCATTGCAACCATGTTTGAAAATTGCCGCCAGTGAGATTTGTTTTCATGTTAGTTTTCTTATTAGCAGTGAATATTATATGATATTCAGGACATAGTGTAATTTATTTACCATACATAGTTTTTGGGAATTCCTATTTGGACAATAGATGAAAGTCATTGAAAATTCAAAATGGCCACCATTTTTCAAGATGGCAGCCATGACTTGTATGAATATTTGCAATAAATTGCGATAAAGTTGCATAAACAGGCTAGTTTGCTCTTATCACAAAATCCTTGGCCTTGGAAGAGCAGAGGCATGGGTTGTACGTAGCAGCTCCCTCATTTGTGGTCCTTAGCGACCACTGAAACTTGGAATACCTCAATGTGGCTCAATGAGTTAGTGGGTGTTGGACTCAGCCAGGGCTGGCCATTGTCACAGATTTTTATTGACAGAATTTCTAGGATCAGTCAAGAGATGGAGAGTGTCTAGTTTGATTACCTCAGGGTTGCATCTGTGTATTACGCAGATGATGTGGTCCTGTTGACTTCATCGTGCAGTGACTTCCAGTATGGACTGAGGTGGTTTGCAGCTGAGCATGAAGTGCCTGGGATGAGGATCAGCACCTTTAAGTTGGAGGCCATGGTTCTCAACCAGAAAAGGGTGGATTGCGTCCTTCAGGTTGGGGATGAGTTACTGTCGCATTTGGAGGAGTTTAAGTATCTTGGGATCTTGATTAGGAGTGAGGGAAGAATGGAGTGGGAGATTGACAGGTGGATCGGTGCAGTGTCAGCAATCATGCAGACATTGTACTGGTCTGTAGTGATGAAGAGAGAGCTGAGCCACAAGGCAAAAGTTTCAATTTACCAGTCAATCTATGTTCTTAATCTCACCTTTGGTCACAAACCTTGGTCACGAGACTGCAGATACAAGTGGTGGAAAAGAGCTTCCTTCACATAGTGTCTGGGCTTAGCTTTAGAGAGCTAGAGAGCTGGGCTTAGCTAAAGAGCTCCTCACTTTAGAATGAGGAGCTCAGACATTCAGGAGGGCCCTTGATGTAGAGCTGCCGGTCCTCCACATCAAAAGGATATAGCTAAGGTGGTTTGGGCACCTAGTTAGGGTGCCTCCTGGATGCCTTCCTGGGGAGGTGTTTCAGGCATGCCCAACCAGGAGGAGAACCCGGGGAAGACCCAAGTTGCACTGCAGAGATTATATCATTTGGCTAGCCTGGGAACACTTTGGTGACCTTCCATAGGAGCTGGAGGAGGTGGCTAGGGAGCGGGAGGACTGGGCATCTCTGCTTGGACTTCTGCAGAGTAGAAGAGGATGGATTGAAGAAAACCTGGTGGTAATAAAATAAAACTTAATCTATGGTATCAAAAGTATGACAAACACTTTTGTTAATGAAGTAAAACAAGACTAAAATGTCAGGAAGAGATTAATTTGAAGCTGATCCATTCAGAAGTAGCATCTTCATTTAGTGTTTATTGTGGCTGGGCTTAATTGTATGACGTTGAACTTTTTTGTTGTTGCTGGCATTTCTGTGTATTATTATATATTATTGTCTTCTAGTAATTTTCCTCACTTGAGACAGTAGTAGGCTAATGTTACAGGTTTCACCTTTCACAGTCAGTTGCACACAATGGGCTTAGGTTACTGTGCAATGATGGATTAGACCTGTAGTCCCTCCATTTTCTATAGTCACTTGTCCTACTCAGAGTTACAGGGGGTCCAGAGTCTGTCCTGGAGGCTATTGGCACAAAAGTTTGTCTGAAAGAAAAAGTATTGTACAGAGACAAACTCCTACTAGATGCAAGTATGCACTATACAGACATTCCTCACTTAACGACCGAGTTACATTCCATCCAACTAGGTCTTTAAGCGAATTAGTCGATAAGCGAGGAGCTGTTCCTTCCTGATATTTCAAGCATTCTGTACTGGTAGTGGGTTTGTGTCAACATTTTAAGACATTATTTTAATGTCACATTTGCACCATTTATAAATGTTTTTTGTATATTAATAAATGTTTATACAGTAGTATACTGGAATCAACAGAATAGAGAAAATCAGCTGTAATATACATTACTGAGGTTTGCATATCATGTTTTGAAAAAAGACTAAAGTAACTGTAAGCACAACTTACTAGTCCTGGTATTTAGTCTGGATGAGGTGCCATCTGAAAGAAGTACCTAGTAAGAGTTACACCATATTAAGCTGTTTCTTCTAAACTTGCACAAGCGAAAAAAATTTACACTCTTGATTTATACTTGATGATACCTGATTGTAAGAGACACTTTTTTGTGCTGTTGTCATTCATGACCTACTACAGTACATAGTTTGATGTGTGTGAGAGAGTTGCAACTGTGTTTATAAATGGTATTAAGCAATGGAGTCTGAAATATACATCTTTTGTGATTATTTTACATTAGTTTGATGATTGATTTCATATTTAAATATGCATTATAGCAAGTATTAGGCTTAAGAAGAAAATTGAGTTTTTAATCATGATTAATCGTGATTAATTCATTGCAAAATGTGCGATTAATTCATCTTTTTAAGTCCTAGTTCAGATACTAACATATGACTTTGAAATTCCATATTTTAAGTAATACTTTTGGGCTGTATCAATTAATCTAACAGATTTGTAGCATAGTGGGTCAGCAGCATTAAATAGCAGAACAAAAAGAATGTTAAGGAAGATCCTGAATAGTGGATAATTGCATGTAGCTTCACACTCTTATTACAAAAATATAAAATTCTCTCTCTTTTTCTGTTATTTAATCATTACTTTTCATTGAATTGTCTACCTTTTGAGTGGGGTCATTTGCAGTAATAGATGTATTGCTAATCTTACATATTGGGTTTATAAGGGAAGGGGGGAGCTGGGGTGTGTGCTTGTTTTGAATGTTTGTTGAAATGAATAAAAATAATTATAAAAAAAAGAAAGCCTTTCAGGCACTGCAAAAGTTTGTGGACCATTGCATCATTTTGCGCAGTGTGGCTTTCGATGTAGGGCATCCAGCTCTGTCTTTTGTCATCCAAGTACATTGGATCCTTTACATTTATCAAGCACATAAACCCAGGCCCGGAGTGGCTAATCGGGAGGACCGAGACAATACCCGGTGGGCCGGTCTGATGTTTGGCCCGCAAGGGCCGGTGTTTTCTTTATTTTTTTTGGGCCGGAGTTCAGTCATGGCAGTGGGTTGATCACGTACGCTGCTATACCGCTGTCCCTGAGCCGCTTGTGGCAGCTTTTTTTTTTTTGCAGATGCACCCTGACGTAACATGTCAGTGCACTCAGTTAGTGGTGTTTGAAAGATGGAAAGTAGAAAGAGGAAGGGTGGTGCAGAAAAGGTTACAATTAAAAAGAGAAAAGCTCTGGAAACAGACGCAGCTAAATGTGCAAAAACTGGCAACTTTGTCACTAAAATAAGCTCGCGGTTTGTAACGTCAAATGAGGACGATGAAACGGGTAACTGTATATATATATATATATTATATATACTATTTATATTTGTGTAAACTTTTAACTTATTGCGCCCATCTTAGCACGAATATCTGTACTTTCTACTCCTTACATTTTCAAATCAGGCTCGTTACTCTTGTTTCGTTTAATTTAAATGACGTTTATTAGGGCATTTTGCCATGCATTTAGTGCGCGCGATCCAGAGAACTTGACTGATTGGTTGAGGCTTAAAACGTGTGTAAATAAGCACAGAAAAGTCAATCCCATTGGTGTATCCGTCTGTGCACGTGACGCACAACACTATAGACACGATAAAGCGAGAGAGAGACTAAAACCAGGCGGTAACTGGGTGGGAAAAGATATCGTGATTGCAGTGAAAGAAAGAAGCTTGAAAAGAAACTAGCTCGTTCAAATGTCTAATAAAACTGGTGGGAGTGTTAGCGGAGTCTTACCCGACAGTATTCAACCTGTCATTGAGGCTTAACTCCACTACCAGCCTCAGCTGCGTGCTACAGATTCTTAAGCACAGCCGGTGCTCTGCCCTTTTTTGCTGCCCTGCCAGAATTTGCTACCGTAGGAGAAATTTTCAGTTATATCTGTCGGTTTTTGCTACGTTGCCAAAATTTCCTGCCCATATTCCTGAATGGACATCTGTATAAGGATATCAAAATAACTTTGCTGTATTTTAGTGGGGCAGCAGTTTTTTACACCTGGTTTTAAGCTGCCAGAATCTGCTGCCTATAGTTTTTAGTGGGGCAGCAGTTTTTTACACCTGGTTTTAAGCTGCCAGAATCTGCTGCCTATAGTTTTTAGTGGGGCAGC
>JAODLD010000101.1:33228168-33276176 GCA_026781065.1 Mormyrops boulengeri | reverse complement strand
TGAGCAAACAGACTCAAGAAAAAAGGGAATATATATGCACTTAACATGTTTATTGAACATCTTGAACATTTATGTAATGAAATCCAATTCAAGCCCGGTTAATTTCCATTGTTAGCAATATCAGTTGATAACACATTATGCGTGAATTTTGAGTCATTCTGCGCTGCAGATGGGTTAATTGCATAAAAAATTTTAATCAGATTAATCATGATGATGGATTAATCCACGTTAACCCGTTAATTTTGACAGACCTAATATTTATACATTATTGTGTTTCATTTTAAGATATATGGAGTTCTTTGGAACATATTACAATTATGCTCAAAGACTGACATAATACCAATATGTGTTTACTTATATCGGCATACTCTGTTTTTTGTGAGGGGTCCCAGATTAGCAATATATTTTATTTGTTTTTCCCTCTCTTTTAATTTAAATGCTATTAATATTTATGTATTTACTTTTTATATTTGTTTTTTCTTCTGTTTTAATTCAATTCTGTATCAGATTTATTTTTGTTTTATGGTGCCCTGTTATGTTCTTGTTTTTCTATGTAATGTATTTTTGATTTAGTCAAATGAAATATGAATTAACTTGACACCTGTAAGTCTGGGGGTTCGAATCCCACCTCTGTATTTATATCTGATTCCTCAGGCTACTCCTGTTTCCTTCCTGAGTCCAAAAACATGCAGGTTAGGTGACATGTCTCTGAATTGTTTATATTGAGTGTGTGGCCTGCAATGGCCTAATATCCCATCCAGTGTGTACCAAGTGATAGGGTCCAAGCTGACCATGACCCAGTACTGGATGAGAGCTTGTGGGAGGTGGGTAGACTATCATCAATTAATCAATTTACAAACTGAATAAAGAGAAGGTTTAATATTTTCTTTATTGGTTATCATAATATTGTACATTCACAATGGGCAGATTTTAAAGAAAGACACACAGCTGTATCATTCAGGGGAAACTAACTACACAATGCATCTACATAAAACTAAATTCATATTTGGAAGTGTTAATTTTTACAATGATAAGGTTTGATTTTAGAAACAAGGGAAAACAGGATGCAGGGGCAAGTCAATGGGGTTGATTGTGCAATACAAGAGATACATTACAACTACAGAGATTACACATAAGACACAGCACAAACACACCAATGACCACTATAACACATGCGATACTCGACCTGCCAGTCAGGGCCTAAGTCCTCACATATAAAGGGTAAACCACAGATGCAACACATGAGGAGAACGAGGGCAGGGCAATTACCAATTAACACGTTACAGGTGAACACACTAGGCAGGCCTGACACATTCTTCCTTCCCTTTGTTCTTATTCCACTTCTTCATTCTTCTGTCTTTTATTGGCAAGACATCATTCTTACAAATTCTTTAGAAAAAAGGAAAAAAATCAGCATAATTTATAGGTTGATATGAAATTGTTATGAAATGCAATAACATAAATGTAGACATACTAATAGAAAAATTTTGTTTTTCTATTATATTAATAAAATAACTACGTTAATGATCATTGGTATGGGTCAAATCACAATGAATGACCAAATTTTTGGTAACCTAATTTCTGACGATCTACTGTACATTATATTTTCAACTAAATCAAGGGTGTAGGTTGAAGTATGTGGGAGGACCATGTGTGTTTGGGGGTGGGTTTGGAGCTGATTTGGTCACTTGCAATGTTGAATCCAAACCTATGCCATTGAACTAAATATCAGCATACTCCATATGAAGAGCTGTATGAAGAGCTAATGCCACTGTTTATTTCTTGTTGCTTTTTTTGTTCTTTCTTTATACAAATTGCATCCAAACAACAGGTATTTGATTGGCTGTACATTTTCAATTTTTTTCAAGTTCAAACACTCAAGCAACTGTTTTTCTACCGGTGGGTCATAACCCAAAAGTGGGTCAAGGGACCATCTTAACTGGCTCACCAATTGTGTGGTTGAAAAAATATTTAGGAATTTTTTTTCTAATATTGGACTATTTGAAGAACATGTGTTTCTCATTAAGGCATGAAGGCACCGTGCTACTGTTACTGCACTATTCTTACTGCACTATTTTGTGTGGTATCAGTTTGGTTAAAAATGTTTAAAATTTGGGTCATAACTTTATAACCAAGGAAAAATGTAGGTCCTGCGGCTAAACCACTTGTGAACCACTGCTCAACACAGCATAAGAGCGTGTGCTTTCTTTGTTGCTAATTGTTGCAGAATTTCCATTCTTACCCTCAAAATCCACTGAGCCATCCCCATTGTTGTCAGCCTCTCTGAGCACAGCGTCAATCTCTGTGTGACTCATGTGTTGTCCCAGTAGTTTGTTCATGGCACTCCGCATTTCCTCCATGCTTATCTCTCCGTCTCCATCCAAATCAAACTTTTAAGAAAATGAAACAGAAGTCATTTTAGCAAGTGCACATGTAGCTAATTGGATATAAGAGAGAGAGAGAGACAGCTACAGCAGAGAATACAGAAGTAAGGCCTTATTCCCTGATCGAACCCTGTGTTTAGGGGAAGTCATTGGCAGCTATGACTACCACATAGTGCTTATTCTCACTTCTTTGAAGGCATCCTTTAGTTCCTTTAGTCCAATCATGCCAGCGGTTTCTGCCAGGAGTTTTGGGGCCATTAATTCCACAAAATCTTCAAAATCCACCTTTCCTCCCACTGAAGAGTGATGGAAATTGGAGTCAGACATTAGCTGCAGGTCCCTGTGTGTTTATCGATGGCATGTAGGGGGTTAAAAAATGGTGTCTTACATGATAGAAAATAAATAAATTCAACTAGTGTTCAGTACACTTCATTTTAATTAAAACACTATTTGTACCATGCCAAGTCTGGACACCAGCCATTTTCTATCTGTACTATTTGTTTATAATAATATGATAAAATTAATAAGTTACATTTATATAGCACCTTTGACAAACCCAAGGACTGAGGTAACCATAACATAGGAATATGATGTGTTTCTATTCAATCTTCTTGACTTGTCTGGCATACAAATAAACAGGTGATTAAAAATATAATATCAGTTTTGCATGGCAGAAACATTAATTGGTCTTGAATAGCGAGATGGAGGGAGGGTGGAGATGTTTTCAAAGTCCTGGGACAAGCTTGTCGCTCTTCTGTAAGCAGTTTGTTATCAATCGACAGTTAATCTGTTAATAGTTAATCACCAATGACCTGCAATCACTTAGGATGGGTGGATGTATACATACATATTAAGGCTGTCAGCGGTTCTTAGGGATAGACATCTGTTTGTCATCTTTTTCAGTGTTTATTAAATTCTTATTAATCTCTTTGATTTGACAGGCTTTTCTTCCAGGACATTCACATGGACACCCAACAGCTATGCACTAAAGGCATTTATACTTCCAGATGCAAGACATTTAGTGAAAAGATGCAGCCCCCCAATTTCAGTCAGCCTAGTATCTTAAGCACTACATCACCTGCTCATAGCAAACCATACTGAGTAGCATCGATTGTTCACTACTTGCAGCTACTTTAAAAATCAAGGGTGAATTAAAACTTAACTTCTTTGTCCATTACAAAGAATAAATAATCTTGTTCTGTGTTGTACCCAGCTTGCTAAGCAGATCCTAGCTCATCATAAGCAATGCTGTGTGGTGAGACTCACAGTTCATGTTGATTTTCTGGCTCAACTCAATGAGCTCCATCTCTGTGGGCATGTAGCCCATCATCCTCATCAAGTTCCCAAGGTCCTTGCAGCCGATCAGACCATCCTTGTCTTTGTCAAACTCATTGAATGCCTCTTGTAATTCTACGATAAGACAGGGAGTGTGCACATGAAGTTATACTGACTGATCTATGCCGCAGAGACAATAAGGACAGATGCTAATGTGCGTATCTGTTTCACTGTATTATATAATTTAGTAGCGTTAAGGAGATTATCTTTTAAAAGGCCTTCCTTTCATCCAGCCAATTGTGAAATACTAGTGCTTGTGTAATTGTAAAACATTTTTATAGTGTATGAAGTATATAAAGTTTCTTAGAATGTTCCAGATTCCCCATTATAAAGTCAGTGAAAAAATGTTTATCACTGACTACTGCCTCTAATATACATTTTTTGCAAATTTGAACAACAAGAGAAATGTATCATATTTGATATTCATATTCTAAGCGATCATTACTCACAAAATTTATATGTCAATGGAATGGACAGGACAGCTAGAAAAACAAAAAAGAAAAAGACTGAAGGATTGGAGTTTACCTTCTATTTCATCATCTGCCAGTGTTCTTTCCTGAAAAGAGATTGTGAAGTTTTATAGTAATATATATATATATATATATATATATATATACACACACACACATATACTGGATATACAAATGAAAACATGAAAGCATACCGTCATGTTATACAGTCACGCAAACTGACTTCTGTCAGTCTCACAATGCAATGCTCACAACTATACAGAATGAATAAGTATTTTACAAAAATTTTTGAAAATGCACAGTGCCCTATAACTGAGTGGAATACCTGGCTGCATGACTGAAATAATTGCAATGTAGCTGCAACACCTACATTCGGTTATTTAAAACAGTTTAAGATGTAAAAAAGAAAGCCTTTTGGAAGGTATATGATATACATTTCATTATTACACATATAAATAGAAAATAAAATGTTGATGCATTCTGTGTCATTCAGCAAGAAACATTCAAATTAAGTTTCATGTTATTTTTGCACATCACAATATAGTCAATACAGTCAAAGCAGAGACTGAAAACTTACAATTTTTTTCCCTCCTCGCAGGAAGATGCATGCTGTCCTTAAACTCATGGCTGATGGAGTCACACTGACTTTGTGTGCTATGAGTGCCTCTATCTTACTTTCTTCTGAAGCGTATGTATATTTTGTCAAATGCAGGTTTAATCCACCGTTCTGTCAGAATATCTCCTCCTTTCTCGAGAAAACAGCATTGTTATGATGATATTCTTTACATAAACCAGACCAACATTAAATGACTAAAATCATGCACTGGCAGTAGATTAAAAGAGGAAAACTGATACAACCTATTTACAAGTAATGATATCCATGCTATACAATTAATTTACAAATGAAGCAGACAGGTTTTCATAAAACTATTGAGGAGTAATAATATACCTGAAACTATTATCATATAGTTACATGCAAGTTTTACAATATTAATATTACAATATTATGATTGAAATGTTACTATTATTACTATAGAAAAGTATTTTCATTAGCTAACAGTAATATCACCTGCCTAATTATATTTCACCTTTTTTCACTCCTCTTCGGTCACAGAGTAACTGCACAAGTAATGCACTTTTCTGCCCCCTGACTCTGCTCTTTGAGTGACAGGGTGGATAAAAGCGACATGCGTAACAGAGAGGCGTGGAGAGAATAGCTGGAGGAGGAGCACTATGACACCCATAGAGGTTTATCTGTAATTATCAGCCACATCCATATTTTTTATTAAACACATTTAGAATATTGGAGTATAATGAGCATTAGTGTAAAATGCCTTAGATTCCATATACAGAATAGTAAATCATGGGCTTTATCATAGTACTGATAGTTGCATTCTCTGGACGGAGAAAACAAAGGTATGGTTTTGGGATCGGTCCACCACTGCTGCCGCAGGTGCTTTGCTTGATAGGACAATAACTAAAATGTCTGATGGATCTTTCTCAAAAATTGCAGATGCACCGTATGGGTGATGAAATGAAACTGATTAAATTTTGAGAGAGATTGCCCCAAAATTTAAGCAATGCCACTTTGTGTCAGCAAAGGGAATGGTGGAAGACATTTGACCTTGTGAATGTGATAAGTCAAAACGTATATGAAGGATCCTATTACTGCTTCACAAAAACATTATATGGATGAAGATCCACTCCTTGTTTCATTGTCAGACAAAGTGTCCAAAAAATGAAGCAGCAGTACTGTGCAGCAGCAGTGGAAGGAAACAACAGCTGCAGAAAACACTTTGTCTTGTGAACACAGTAAAGCTTAAAAGTGTTTCACGGATCTTTTTCAATATTTGTAGTGTTGTAAATGTTGTAAAATTTGGAAACAAATAATACCAAAATTGAAGTAACGGTGCCTTAGTCACAGCCATGGGCTGTATAGCCCTGAGTATTTTAGCCCTGATGCCAATCTTCCTTCTAAGAAAAAACATAAGCCCCAGGTAAACCTGACTTAGGCCCTGATCTGATCTTTTCAATAGCTAGAAACATCCTGGTGGCAGCAGAGAGAAGGATGAATTGATAAAAAGCTTAACCTTGTGAACAGAATGCACACATATATACAGTAGCATGTTTGATAGGCATTTCATTAAATTTGAATGCAATACATGTAAAAATAGGTAAAATGTAAAATGTTGCTCCTGACTCTACCGCAGCTAATTAGTTACCCCGACTGTACAGTGGCACGCCCATCACTTTTTAAGTACTGTACAACACAACACTGAACTTTTTAAGTACATACTGTATTTAACTTCAACAATTCTGTAACTGTAAGTTCATTTTTTTCAGTAAATTTTTTCTATTGTTTTGTCGTAAAACATGATTATTAGGTTCGTAATGTGTAAAATTATAACATAGTTTGACGATTAATAGGCTTTGTCTTAACACCTCCCATTATCCAACATTTTCGCTTAGCCGATGTTCTGCCAGCCCGTTTATATCAGATAAGCGAGACTGTACTGTATTGAAAATTATATCTTAAATGCCTGTCAAATATATGTTTTAAACAGGGGTGCCACTAAAAATTTTGGGCCCCATGAAAACATACCATACTGGGCCCCCATCCACCCAGACCAATGCAATCATGTTCCAAATTTTTTAGGGCCTGTCACTCAGGGGCCCTTGGAATCAACATATTTCTATATAATTATGCAGTAACTTTCAATTTTTATACAGTATGTTCCTATAAAATGTATCTTCCTATAGGCCCTAAAGGAAAGCACCATAATGTCATCTAAGGTTCATACATTTTGTATCATAAAATCCTGTTTGCATGACACTTTTGTATGAGTCATAATGCCTATGTTCATTTGTCTGGTTGTGATCATATTTTTGCTATTTGCTTAATTTAAGTCTAGGCAGATATAACCATATTAAACTGAAAAGTCTCCCTAGTTTTAGATAACTGAATGAAAATAGAAACACTAGTGTGCTTTCAAAAGGTACTGATTTGTTTACCATTCCAAGTATAGCGTTATGGAAAATCCTCTTGACTGCTCCCATTTTTTTCACATAATGTACGTAGTTAATTGAAGTCTTCATCAAAGCAATAACAGAATCACAACAAGGGTGTATTCAAATAAACTTCTGCAAATTACTTTTGTGGAAGCCTCCAAGATCTGGAGTTATAACTCACAGTTTAATTCATTTACAGTATTTCAATTAGTGTGCACTACACTAGTTTGGAAGTGATGAGACATGGAATATGTTTTGGCTTATATCTATTATTTTACAAAAAGCAAACCTGAAAAAAAGTGAACTTTTGGGAACAGATTTAAAAATAATATTTTAAAAAACTAAGAAGGTAGAAACTATTTGGTCCTATTACACCTGCAAATGCTTCTCTTCACAGCCCAGCCTCCGTAATTGGCTTAATGAGGTCACACACAAGACTTTCAGCTTGGCCTGGGTCCCTACTGGCTACCTGCCACAGGATTTTATAGATATTCTCCAGAGGGCAAAAACAGAGGAAAAACTAAAAACTTCTACTGCAGAAAAATTCTGTCTCATGCCCTTTGCTTCCTGAAAAGGGGTCAATGTGAATCTAGCTTGAGATTGAATAGATGGATGAATGAAAAGAGTAATAATGTTGTTAGCTTTCCTCCTTCACCCCTGACACTCCTGCGTGTGACTGTACAAGGATATACAAGTACAAACTAAATATACTGAAAAGAGGAAACACAACTGAACTTTCTAGATGTAATTAAATAAGGGATACATTTTTAGCTTGCAGCACACTTCTGGTACTTTCTGTATGACGTAGTGCAGATGTGGACATATCGGTGTGCAGAAAAAAAAAGTTGCTGTAATCCTATGCTGTGGTTGCTGGAAGGCTAATAAATAAATGAAGAGAGAAGCATTAATTATTTTAAAATCCATTTTGGGAACTGAAGCATACTTATTACCTCTGTGTTCAGTCTATATGTAACAGAAGATGCCAGGAACAGGACTCCCTTTACTAGGTTTTTTGGTTAGAAACATATTAAACAGATTTTGTAAACCGTACACAGATAGACATGTGCTATATATACAAAAATGATTACACTTCTTTATTGTGTAAGCATAAAAGTGCAGTTTCATTTATCTTGCTCAAGTTTTATGCCACATCTGTCTAATATGTTAAATTTTACAAACAGCAGTTGTTAAATGGTGATGCTGTTTTTGATATTAATCACTGCACCATGTATTACATTCCTAAAAGAGTTACTTTATATAAAGCACAAACCATTCATGATGTAGTACAGGGGTCACCAACCTTTTTGAAACTAAGAGCTACTTCACGGGTCCTGAGGGCTACCAGTTTGAAACGCCCTCCTAAACTTATCTAAACTTCATGTATAATAAACATGTTTTAAATGTTTTTTTTAGATAATGTCATTTTCAAATCTATATAAATGCAAATGTGATTAAAGAAGAATAGCAACAGGATAAAATTAAATTTAGACGCTGCTCACTGGTGAGTTGTACTATTTTTAGAATAGGTTCGCGGGTGACTCATGTGGTCCTTGGGGGCATCCTGGTGCCCGCGGGCACCATGTTGGTGACCCCTGATGTAGTATATAATGGCACACGAATTTATTTTCCCTAGAGAAATTTTTAAGTGACCGGAAATAGGAGTCTTTTTTCCTAACTTTAACTTCCTATTTCCGGCCCGATCCCACCTCTGTCGCCATCTTGAATTTCTGAACAAAAACGGATGAGGAAGAACAGGGGAATAATAGCCTTCAAATAAATGAGACGGTAAAGACGAATGTAACGGCAAAATATGAACGAAAGGGGTGCGGAAGAGGAGAACCGCCGCGCCCCGCGTTGAAGCAGAAAACCGTTACGTAGTCAGTTAGCTATACATACAGTTAAGGAGGCAGATTGAAAGAATTTATTTGGAGAGAAGAGGAAGAGATAAACAGAAGGGGAGCTTACAGTAAAGAAAATGGATCGTACAGATTGAGTGCAATTTGTGTTGTAACGGGTGGAAAAAGTGGAGAGGGCAAAGAATTTTTGGGGGCTAGCTGTATAGCTAGCCAGGATCACAGTAAGCCGCGGTAAGATCATTTGTATGTGCTTTGAACCCGTTATATCAAGTATCTTCTATATAGTGCTTATATATTAGTGAACTATAGCTAGCTAGCTAATTCAAGCGCCTGTTTGATTGACTGACAGACATTGTTGTGGCTTGATAGTTAGATTCTCAGTATTTTAATGAGTTCTTCCCTACTGTGACAACGGAATTTTTAAATTTTTGTCAAGTTACGTGTGAACGCTATGATTGCTTATATCCTACATTTCCCGCATGTAGATTTTCTCGCTCTTGGCTATCTGCTGCTGTAACAGTCTTAGCCATTTTTGGGATGTCTTATAAAATGTAGAAAACTTCAGACATTTTGTTTCCTCTATGCTGTATTCATATCCAATTTGTTTATTAATTCGATTGATTAGTAGAATCTGGTGCAAACAAGTTGTACTTATAGCCAGGTTAACCTGAGTAGTTCTGACTAACAGATTAAGCGCAGCTGTTAATCGTTTTATTTTCTCCTTCTACACTGGGCGCTGCAAACTTGCAAATATGTATTTAATTTGAGGATTTATCTGTACTTGTGTGTCTACGCTGACACCTCTGTCATTTTTAAGTACATCCACCTGTCAGTAAGGTTTTGATTAAACCAAGTCTAAGACTGCTGATTTTTTTTGTGCACGGTTATCATTTTTCTGTCATATTTCATTTTTCCTCACATGCTTATCTGTATCTCACTTTACCTGCCGTTTCTTTGGCTTTGGATGTATTTGTATGCCGGTTTTATGGGACGCAGCAGCAGTGTTTAGTTAATTTGTTCGCCGTCGAATTCGTTATCAGTGTTATTAATTCCGAGACCTTCACGCAAATTGTCACACGATTTTAATTAATAGTCATTTAAATATGAATTATTTCTTATGAGCAAAGGCACAAACTAATACGAAGTCACTCTTAGATGTAGTTGTAGACGAAAGACCAATGCATTTCCTCTTTGATCTTTTTATATAATCTCTTGACTTGGTGACAGCTGCCTAAGCAGCAGTTTGGCTAGACAGTATTCGCATTTTCCATACGTGTTTTTATTTAACTCTTGGCATGTAACAAACATTGTTTCCCACTATTTTCCACCTATTTTTGTGCTTTGTGTTCGTCCTGACTAGGGAATAAGTGTGCATTCCCGATTTGTTGACTGAATGTAAAATGCATGTGTACTTAATTGGTTCATAAATATTTTACATCTGTTTATGTCTAGCAAGTAACGTTTTTTAAAACCCTGACATGCTCTCCATGAATACTGAAGATGTCATTGCGTAACCGTGAGCTTTATTTACATGGTGTATACCACTTAGTACTTGCTGTGTTGGTTTCACACAGTGGAATTGTGCTCCTTATCCTCTTCTAATTGCCTCCCTGCTAATGTCGGTCTCTCCCGGAATTCATAATGTGTTTGTGCACATGTTGTATGTAATGAAGTGTCCATCTCAGAATATACTTCATATATCACTAGGTCTCTGGGAAGGACCAACCGTAAATGATTGTACAGTACTAAAAAAAACCATGACTCTATATCTATCTATCTATTTGTTTGTTTGTTTATGAACTTTGCTTCAGTGCTTTTAAAATATTGTTGTTTGAATTGGATTTCAGATTTTGGCATTTTAGGGGCTGACATGAGTTTTAAACATTTAAAAATGGGAAATCAAACTAAATTCCTTTATCTGAAAAAAATATGCTGCTGTTATACTATGCAATTAAGAAATGTTAATTTAAGTTCAAAATCCAGCAGGACAACATGTACTACTGCATTTGGTGATCATTTGCTAATCACACAGCTTTTCTGGCAAATTATGCAGGTGTGGCAGCAGTCATTCAGATGTGTGAATCACAGAAGATTCACTTCTGAGTATACCACATTCAATTCTAAAATTGTACTGATTCTGCTGCAAGGCTTATCGAGCATTTCCTATGTGCATTTACTTTCCAGTAGTGTTTAATGATACTTTAATTGTTCAGCACTGGACTGTTCATTGAATGAAGCATGTTTAAGAGGTAAGTTAGATGACCCAAGATACACTTGGGTTCAGTATTACAAAGGTTGAGGAGATGATGATGATGGAAGTTGAATAATACTAGTGACTACATGGATGTTCTTCATTTCTAAAGAAGCAAAGGTTGTGATGAAATTAAAATTCAGCTTTGCTGTTATGTTGAATTCCCTTTAAACTAGCATTTAATGTCTAATGCTGTTAATAATTTGTTTTTAAAATCTGTAAAATGTGTATAAGCTTGACATATATACAGATTTTCATGCTTTTTGTTCTGGTGGGTATATTTCTAAAAAAATTTGCATTTGAAGCTGTAACATTGCGAACAACCTTCATGTGTCACGTCTTAATTATGTTATGATAATGTAACAAAGGTTATGACAATATGATGTGATCATCTCACTTAAAATGACTAATTTGCCACTGCTGGGTATTTGGCTGAAACAGCTAAGATTAAGTGCCTTGCTCACAGGTTGGCCCAGTTCAGGACCTGAAACTAGATACCCTCAGGTTAAAAATCTGTGCTCCGGATTCTGCGGCATTGAAATATATCTGCTGCCGGCGGGGGGGGGGTCAGTATGGAGATTGGGAGCGGTGAAATTGAAATATAGTAGTTTGTTGATTACCTGGATTATGAATAAATGTCTCTTTCTCCTGAGGTTGCACAGAAACACTACCTTAGCCCATGTTGTCTGTGACATAAGAAACGGTTGCTTTGTGACAAAACAAGGAGAAACACCTTAATGAAATTGGCTTGGACAGTGATTTATATATGTTGTTGAGTGCATTGCAATAATTGGATAGTTGTCAGAGGAACTACAAAAGGGTTTATTTTGCACAGATAGAAGATGTGAGCTTAATAACTCCAAAGACTCATCTCTCAGCAAAGCTTTTATATTCTTCTCTAAAGTAAATGTGCAGTTTTTTTTAACTGACACCTCAGGCTAAATTTGAGTTCTGTTTTTTGAGGTAACAACGTATCCAAATGAAGAATTGTGCACATATTTTTCCTGAATCGCCTAAAATGACCAAGTACAAATTCTGATAAACTTAGTAGACAATGCAAAGTAATACAAAGCACAAAATAATCCATTATCTCTAAAACATACAAAATACATCCTGGCAGTGTATGAGTGTATACATTTGCATTAATTTGGTATATGAGACATTCTTGAAGATAAAGCCTTTATTTTTGTAAATATGTGTCATGCTTTCGACTTCAGAATGTAATGTCAGAACAGCAAGTATGGAGGGGGTAGGGGAGACAGCATTTAGCTTCTCCCGATTTATTTTGTTGCATGCATAATGCCTATGTAGTCGTTATGCTTTTTATACCAGGAAGATATGGTCCTGTAATCAAAGTGTTTAAACTGGGTTGGGTTAGGCAAGAATCTTCAGAATCAGTTTTGTTTCACCAAATACATTATATGCACAAGGATTAAATTTTGATGTTTTCACTCACTTGATATTGCTTACATGTCATATTTATACTATATAAATAAAGCTCAAAGTACAGAGAGGTATTTGTTAGAGATGCACTGATCCAGTATTTGAATCGGTATTGGCGCCGATTCAGACCCATTCGATGGATCGGGTATTGGCCATATGTGACTAGTCCATGTCCGATACGTGCTTATTTAGATTTACGCAGTCCCTAAAAAGATAGCTCCTATTTCATGTTAATTCTATTTGTACAGTCGCATGACAGCTCTTTCTCATGTTAGATGCTTAGGTGCTTTTTGCAGCATTCTAGCTGAACGTTAACACTGCCACTCAGGTTTCCTGCCACTCAGTGGGTGTGAGTGCAGTGACTTCCACCTGCTGTGACGTCATGCGTATACCCTTCGCAGCAAGAGAAGCGTAAAAACAGCAGAGAAGGGGGTGACGGTTTGGGAGTATTTTACACTTTTAACAACAACTCGTCACATAGTGATTTGCAATCTCAATAAAAACCGTTTTGAGAGATGAGAGTAACATTTAGTAGGAAATCCCACTAAACAAAGTGGACGCAATACTGCGAGACAATGCGAGTATTATGAAAAATGGATGATTTGGGGGTCGCTAGCTTGGGCTTATTTGCGTACTCGCTACAGCTTGTGATACACGATATAGCTCTGATCGCAGCAAAGCGTAAGTGACGCTGTTGCCAGGGGGAGAAAAATTGTGGGGCATTTTAAGCATTTGCCCCTTGTGTATCCTCGCTTGGAAGATATTCCACTTGAACTTCAAATGCTTCAAAAGTGCTTAAAACAAACGACGTGTTACTATGTTTCTAGTGGCTTATTTAAATTTTTTTTGGCATACAATTTTTCATTTGTATTTACTAGTTTAAAAATATTAATATATAAAGTATAAATATGTATTGTTCATATTTCTTTTATTAAAATATTCAATTAAAAAAGAGGTCTTGTATCGGAATCCACATCGGTATCGGCAGTTGCATATCGGAATTGGATCTGAACTGAAATGTGGATTGGCCCATCCCTAGTATTTATGTTTAGTGCTCATTGGTTTCTAATGTTCAATGCAGAATAACTGTGCAGTAAGAGAGGTGTCAGCATCCTGTGTAGATAGAGAGGTGTCAACATTTGGGTAAATTGGTATGAGACAATCTCTTTGTAGTGTTGTGCAGTTTTGTATGGATTACATGTTGTGATAATGAGTCTTTGTTTTGGAAAGCTGGTTAAGCATTGTAACAGCTCTAGGAAAGAAGCTCTTCTAGTACTTTGGTTCTGATTGACCAGCAACCTTTGCTGAACATTATTAAAGAGATGGTGATCTGTGATTTTTCAAGCCAAATTGACTATACATTACTTTGAGAAGCACACCGAAACAAGTAATGCAAGGATTTGGCTAGGGTGAGGCATGTCTGGGTTCATTCAGGGTTAGTTTCCTTTCTAGGAACATGGTCAGGGCAGGGATGGGATCAGCACAACAAAGAATGAATCACAAAAGATAAAGGAGTTTTAGTGGACACACAAAATGAACAATAAAATTGGACTGTCATTGTGGATGAAAAAACAAACAGCAGGGCTACAGCCCTTGGAACAAGTATCTAGAGTAAGGCCTGGGTCTCTGAGAGCAAAACATACCACAAAAATTCAGGGTGCAGTGTATGGAATGAGGATCAGGTACACCCAATCAGTGCAAAATAAACCCAGGTCACCTGACCTCCATTCCGTGAAGTATAAGCCATGACCTCCATTGCATTGAGTGTCTGTTAGTTTGTTCATTCCCACTTTTTGCTTTCCAGTTGGATGTGCAACTGCAGGCTTGGTAAGCCCTGGATTAGATAGAGGTCTATCACAGGACATTTTTTCCATAACTGTGAGTCACACAGGAGCCTGAACAACATGTCTTTGAATTGAGGGTAGAAGCAGGGTTCTAAAACACTCTGAATATGTGAGGTTGCAAAGCTAACACTAAACCTCATGACTAATAGTTTGTGGATATTTGCATTTCTTTGAAAATGTATCAACATGTATTTTTGACCTGTCTTATGTGTTTTGTAAATGGCTCTAGTCTGTACGTAGTTTAAAAATTTAATTCCTTTGTGATATTCTGGATTAAGGTTCTCAGTATAAATCTTCAGAGTAAGTTAGGTTTTTTTTGAACCTGGTAAAGTTATAATGAACTTCTTTAAATTAATGAGGCGACATTTTACTACAGTCTATCCCTTTAGAATTTGATTGATATTACTCAAAAGTTATCATAATTTCACCAGAAATTTAGTGAAATTCCAAAATTCTTTTATACCCAATTCGATGCCACTGTAAAAAAACTAAAACAAAACACCAACTAATCCCCTTTATTTAAACATACAGTTCTTAATTAAAAAACATGTGAACAATGCATAAAACAGTGGCATCTAGTCTTCAACTAATGACTGTTAACATTACCTAAAAGAACAGTGGCATGTAGCCTTTAAATATTTAAAACATACGACTGTGCTTAAAATACAAACTGCGATTGCATCACCAATCGCAACAAGCTTAAAAACAAATGTAGGTCAGTAACTTTGAAAAAACATTGTCAGGAGGGTTGCCATGTTAAGCAAAATGTTTTTAATAAAACAGAAAAATCATTTATGGAAGTGCAAACACTAACACGTAAAAGTATTTTGTGTCTGTATAAGTAACACTTTTAAAAATCAGTTTATGATCTGTTAACATTTCGTGACTGTCAGGATTTAAAGCAGACCATGTTTATGAATGTAGTACAAGTGGTCCAAGAGTAATAAGCATTTTATTTTGGGTATGTCCTATTTTTAAAATATTTTTAAATGGGGGGCTGGGTAGGGGGGGTGCCTGAGAAGTGGACTAGAACACTTGTAGTAGTATTTGCTGCTCCCATCAGGTTTGGAAGAATTGCATCCCAATACCTTTTGGTACTGTAGAGAAAAGGGTGCCATCATTTTTCAGAATTTTGGCATCAACTTCGTACCAGTATCAGTACCATGACATCTCTAGGTAGGATAATAGGATTGTGACAGTTTGAAGTCAGTTATACATCTTGAATATCTCCAGTTTTTAACATTTTTCATTGATATAATTCCATGTCAGCAATGATGCAATAGGGATAAAAGCAACCTGTTGCAGTGTGATATGATGGACTGCTACAGTTCTTAAAATGATGGATAAAATATGGTGATGACAGAATATTTAAAAACCTGTCTGTCACCTTGAAGGGTAAAAATGAATGCATTTGGAAGCTGTGGAAACTGTAGGGTAAATTCTGGCTTCATGACAGCATTAGTCTAAAGGAGCTTTAAGATTTTCTTAGGCTCGTGTTTTTGTTAGCATTAAATAAAAATGCCCACTTAATTTAGTAATATTTGCTTTAAGTTCAATTTCTTAACACTACAGATTAGGGCTGCACAGTTCTGGGGAAAAAAATGTGAATTGTGATTCTTTTGCTTAGAATTGAGATCACGATTCTCTGTAACGATCTTTCTTCTTAAATTGAAACACTTATTGTACTAATTAAATTGCAAAAGGAAACACCACAGAACATGACTGTGCCAAACAAATGATTGATCCAGGACCACCATATCAACTTCTCACAACAGAAAGGAAACGCTCAATTGGCCATCCAATTAACCAAGGGTAACCAGCCATACCAAAAGTTCCAGTACCAAAAGTTCTAGTGGGGTACTTTTTTGGTACTTTGGGGTGGGACTTGAAATGCTTTCTTTGTCGAACGGTTATGCAAATAGCCTGCCTCTGAAACGCAGTACAAGCACAGTCTATATCACAGTCAATAACAGTTGCAAACTCAGAAAACAACGATGAATTAGGTAATAATAGTAGTAATAATAATAGATGTGTGGACAAATTAAGTGACCCAAGCTTTAACTTTTTAAAAGCTTTATCTGGTCAGAACAACCAATCAGGATAGCATAAAAATAAAAGTATTTTCTATAATATACTAGAACAGCACGGTACTGAAAAGTATTGCAATGTGATTTTGTTGTAGTAAATTATTGTGGTATTTACAAAACAAAAAAAACGATCTAGGATTGATTTAAACAGCAAGGATGAAGCTGATTATGTTTGTGTCAACTCTCATGCAAAGGCAGCGCAGGTAAACTTTTAAGTGATTTTTAAACATATTCCTTTTCAAACTTATCCAGTGTAATTAAAATTGCAAAACTTGATTTTTTTTTTCCTATGACCGTAACAATGTTTTAGCAAAACTTTAACTCTCTGTGCTATAAGGTCCATATACTGAAAGTAAGAAAAAGCCTGATCTTTTGCTGACTGGCAAAGTATCTACAAGCTTACAACATGCCATGTTGGTATTAATACTGCACATAGACCAGCCCTATAATATACAGCCATTTTTCAAATTCAGTACAAAATGCCTTGTCCGCACTGTGATGTCATTCAGTGCCGGTACCAGTTTTTATGCCAGTGGAAAACCACCTTGAAGTTCCGTACTTTTGGTACTTTCTTGAAGTACCAAAATAAGGTGCCTGCTAATGTAGTTTGACCAAAGCACCCTTTAAAGAGAATGCAGAATTGTGGGATGCTTGAGACTGGTGAAAAGTAGGAGCACTTATTTTGGTGCAGCTGATGTAATACAATGCAGAACAACTGTTGTAATTTTGAAATGAGATCGCAAAGAGGTGTGAATCAAGATAGCTTTTCTTAAAATTAATTGTGCAGCCCTACTGCAAAGGGCCCTAGTTTGGGCTTTATTGGAAAGGATGCTATGGGTATTATCAAAACAAACCCCAAAGCATTCAGTCATGTAGACATTTGACAAGATCATGTTCGCTTTTCATGTCATTAAAAAAACGTTATGTGCCAGTCTGTTTCTTAGGCTTGTTATTAATATTTTGTTTATTATTGTTTCTCCATGTGCAACTCGGAGAGACATAGCAGTAAGAGAGACCGCAGTTCTGAGGAAGTGTGCAGAGAAACCTAACCTTCTCAGGCAGGAAGAGATGAGCTGGGGGTGGGGAGAGAAATTCAGGAAGTACGGCCTGCTAATGTAGTTTGACCACATGGGATATGTTGCTGTCTCTGTCACTGTGTCATTATACTGACATAATTGTACATTTAATAGCAATTTTTAACCAAGCAAATTATACTTGGATAAGAGAATAGGTGTCCTTGGCATCTGTTGCGTGCTTCAAAAGGAAAATGTCTGACCCTGTACCCTTTAAACCTGTTAAAAAAAAAAAACTATTTAAAAATGAATGAACTAAATTTAACAATTGGTAAAACTGGTAGCTTGTTGGTTTGTATTTTTGTGAATTGCTCTTAATAAGGGGTAACACAACGCCCTTGCACCTAAAGGGTTTGGGGTTAAACTACGCTTTCTTACTTTCTTCTCACAGTCCAAAAACATATGGTTAAATTACAGTGACCTGGTACCCTGACTGGGGTCTCCCCTTGACTCATGCCCTGTGTTTTCTTGGATAGCCTTCAGGCTCACTGTGAATCTGAATGGGTTAACTGCTTATGGCAAATGGATGGTTTAAGCTCTCTAGCTTAAGACTTGTTGGAGGCATTAAGGTCAACGGTATACTACCAGAATGGCCATACTCGTTTTTTGGCCAAAATACACAATCACAACTGAACAATCACAGTGAAAAATCAGTGATAGCCCTCAAATGTTTATGGAATAAAACATTGTACAAATAATTCTTCTAATTACCAAACCTTCTTTATATTCAGAATGTTTGAAAGCTAGCAGTAAATTTTCCATCGTTCTCTGGTGGTGGGGAATTCATGTCTTAATTTTTTTAGAGACCTGACAGAAGTCTCTCTCTGAAATGTCAGTCACATTGTAATAAACCCCCAATATCTTTTCACTTGATCTATTTATCCAAGGGTCCACGGCGCTTTGTGTTTTCTTGTGTTTTCAGGAAAATCTGAAATGCATAACTGAAATTTAACATGGAATGCAAATATAAATTATACAATGATAATCGTGAACATCAATGAAATGGTGGCTGTTTGAGAGTCCCTGAGCGTGCAGTGCAGTGCAGTCCTGTATTGCCTGTGCAGTCCTGTATTGCCTGGTATTCTAAACTAAACTGTAAAAATGTGACAGTGACTGGGAGAAATGGTGGATAGACTCTACATTTTAACGGTTAGTGGGAGGACAGGGAAAGAGGACGAGGAGTGATTCAGCCACTTGTTTGGTTGCTGCCTGAAATGTTCACATTGGTTGAAGTTATAGTACAGCAGTGAATTTATATTGTAGTCCAGAAATATAGTACATGAATTATGCGCCTTTTAAATAAGTCTTGCTTCTTTCCACTTGTTCAAAGATTTTATACTGACCCTGCCTTTGTTATTAATTAAACTTAAAATTCTAATTTAAATAAAATGTAAATTAATGGCTAAGTAGTTACTCCTCATTATTTATTCAAATCCAGATCAACAAGTTAATAGAAATCCCTAGCAATATTTTAATATCAAGGTGCTGTTAAAGTTGAACAATCCTTTACTTTGAGAACAGCTTCAGTCCTTCTTGCAGGGTTCCCACTTGCCCTGGAAAACCTGAACATGTGAACATGTTCCAAACTTCATATGGCAATATTAGTTGTTTGCTGGAATAATTTTCCAGAACAATTTATCTTTTCACTCAATTTCCATGTGTTTTCCATGACTGGAAATTTGGTTGACTATGTCCCATGTTTTCTGGGATGAATGGCAACCCTGTTCTTGGAATTGTCATCAATCAGCAGCTCCATGGAGGGCAGTTGACTGCATCCAGGTGTTCATGAAACCACTGTTTTCATCATGTTGGAATATGGGAACATCATGAGGGAACAGTGGTTGCACCTGCACTTTGTTCTGTAAAATGGTATCACTTTCCTTGGCCACTATTCAACCATGCAGAGCCATCATGGGGTCTGATTCTCCCACGAGATGGCAGCCCATATCAATAGACGCTGTGGGTTGAGGGCCCCTTTTGGCGTTTTCCAGACATAAACCCATCTTGGTGTAGACAAAAAGGTGAACGATGATTCACCAGACCATATTACTTTTCATTACTCGGGGTTCAAGTTTTGCACTCTTTCCTCCAGGTTATGTGTCCTTGTCCAATAAAAGTGCTTTTTGATTGGCAGCCCTGCTGAAAACTTCAGTTTTGTGAAGTTAAAAACAGTTTTTTTTTATGAGAATGTTGCATAGAAGCTGATTCAGCTCTTTTGTTTGTGAGGCAGTAATTTTGCGCCGTTTCACAACTATTCTGTTGTGTTTTATCTCTGTTGGTGAGCTTCACTGTTCCTCTTTGCTGACACAGTTTACACATATTTGGCATATGCTGCCATGTTTGTTTTTCATACTGTTCCTCTTGACTCATTAAATAACTTTACTGTTTTTTTTGTCCCAATTAAAGATCTTAAGATGTTATATCAGGCAGGTTTACTTTTTATTGAAGTTGAATGAATGACCATTTTGGAGCCTTGGGAGCCCAACATGTGCCGTGAATGTTTCAATGATGAATTTGGGATTTGAATGTCCAAGGTTTGCAGTTACGGTGTTTTGAGGCTGAAAACTCATGCATATTAGGATGGTGGCGTTATATGACTTCTTATGTAGTGTGAGTACATGATGAAGATTTCTCTCTAATTTTAGGCGCTGGCCATGCCGTCGAGTGCAAGGGCTGGAAGCCTGAAGGACCCAGAGGTGGCAGAGCTGTTCTACAGAGAAGATCCAGAGAAGCTCTTCTCTGACCTACGGGAGATCGGACATGGCAGCTTTGGAGCAGTCTACTTTGTAAGAACAGGCCTGAGGAGATTGAGTACCATGTTTAGCATGAGGGTATGGAGGAGGAAGTGGGGCAGAGGAAGGATATTGAGGAAGGAGGTGGGAGGAGGAGTGCTAAAGGACTCTTGGAACGTGTAGAAATGTCAGGAGAGAGGGATCATGTCACTGTGTCTGGTGAATGGGAACAAATGAGACAGAAAAATATTTCCTCATACATTGTGATACATGACATATATTTAGGTTTGAGATGCTATAGTACCATCAAACATTTGTATTTTAGTTGAACACCCTTCATATTATTTAGGATATTAAATGTTAGGAAAATTTTAAAGGTGATTTCACAATCTACTGTGGTTCTTTTTTCTTTCATAGAAGCAAATATGTCATCCTCTCCTGTGTTTATTAACGTTACTTGCCCTAAGTCTGATTTATTTTGACACAAAATGGATGATTAAGGCAACTGGATTATAACCCAGTGTTTGTTTACTGCAAAGCAGCAGTCCAGATTCTTTTTGTGCGCCAGTCCCATTTCTGACTGGCACTATCTCTGCTGGCTCTTCCGTCATAGTTCTCAAGTTCATGCAAATCACACGAGTGATCCATAAAACTGGGGTTTGACTGTCGATTTATTTATACTGTAGTAAATGTCACTATGCTATTTCTAAATTTGCTAGTTGTAATTGCAACAGTTTTTGGGACATGGGACACTGATTGGGCAACACAATAAAATAGACACAAGTCCGTTCCTTAATCTGCCCCTTGAACATACCTAACTTAAACAAAATTATATATTAAGTTCAAGTTTTATTTGTCACTTACCCAGTAGATACACTGTACATCTGTGTAGTGAAATGCTCTTTCTAAGTTTTGCTTGAAAAAAAATACATAATGCAAAGAAACACCTAATATACAAAGATGGATAAATATACATAACATTAAAACAACAATAAAAATAAAAAGCAATGATATCAGTAGCTGTGAAATGCAAAGTATGCAATAGTACAAAGTGCATAGGGTTAAGAGGCATGCTAGCTGTGGGACATTTAGTATTTGAACAGCCTGAGGGTAGAAACCTGTTCTCAGTATTAGTTTGTGTAATATTGTTTTTATTTTACATCTTGAATGCTGAAAGTTGTACCTAAAATCCCCCGCCCCCCCAGCATGTTAAAAGAAGGAAAAAAAGAGAAGAGCACAATCCATTGTTAGGGTCACGTCTCTTGAAGGGGTATGCGGAAATAAGCTGTATTACACTGGCATTGTCAGAATCAAATGTTGTTTCTGTGCCTCAGGCAGGATGTAGGGTGAAGCAGGACAAAGGCTCAGAACAACTGGGCTTAACTTTTAGAAAGGAACCCGGTAGCACCCAAAGCTATTGAAAACATAGTGAAAGGCTATCGTATACCCTATAGCACTTTGCAAAACTTGTGAACGTCCAGCCCACCCAGTTGGCCATATTTATACCCTAACACATTCAGGACCAGCTGGTTTTCATTAAAACACAACTGTAGGCATGAAAGCTGGTGATCAATTGCCATGGTAACCTGAAAGTGCACATAGACCCACCCCTGTGCTATCGCTCTGCTCCCACTGACTCACTCCATGTGGAGATCAAACAGGCATATTATGCTCCTGAAGCTGGGACTTTCTGGAAGGTATCATAATCAGCTCTCTCATACAGCTGTGGATTGAATAGTGCAACTTTGTGATATCTTTTGGTTAATGGTGATTATTGAATGAGGTCAACTTTCTTAATTATAATGCTGACCTTTGTTGCTCACCAAATCGACAAATAGCAGCAGATTTGTATGCAGCTGTTAGTATTGCTTGACACGTCAAATCACTCAGCTGTCATGTAGCTTTGGTGAGAGAGAATTAATGCTCTTTTTAAATTGTAGGAATGCATACGAATCAGCTACGAATGTAGTTAAATCTATGAATGAACAGAACTGCTGTTAGTTAAATACAACGTTATGCCATGAGACAGAAGGGAGGGAATGGGTTTGAATCGTTCTGGTACACTTATCACAGTTGAGGCTGTCCTATTTCTATACCTCTTCCTCCTGTGTGTGCATTGTGTGTGCGCCTGCGCATATCTCACACTGTCTCTCTTTCTCAGGCGCGTGACATCCGCACAAATGAGGTGGTGGCTATTAAGAAAATGTCCTACAGTGGAAAGCAATCCAATGAAGTGAGTGTTGAGAGTCCATGTGAAGGCACTGAGAAGCAAAGATACGATTAAACATGCCTAAAGTTGTTACAAGAAGGCCCACATTGCACTGCACCACACTGAACTATGTCTGCTGGCTTTCAGACTGTACTGTTGCACAGGGTTGGGCTCAGAGCATTCAGGGAAGTCAAGAAACCTCAAGTAAACATTGCTGTGGCAGTAGTTACATGAGCAATAGTAGTTACAGGTTCAGCAATGTTGCCTTAAACAGTCTCTCTACTTGGCAGAAATGGCAGGACATCATCAAAGAGGTTAAGTTCCTGCAGAAATTACGACACCCCAACACTATTGAATATAGAGGATGTTACTTGAGGGAGCATACAGCCTGGGTGAGTACCTTCTGGTAAACCTTTAAGTTGTTTTCAGCATTTATGTTGATATTTGCAGGCAGAGAATATGGATTATTTAAAAGAATATTTATTGCAGTGTGTGCCTTGTTGCATCTCACTTAAAATGTTCAAATTTAGCGAAGGCTCTGTGGTCTGCTGGGTTGGTCATTGTGCTTATCATTTGGTGATATGATTGTTTTAGTTGGTGATGGAGTACTGCTTGGGTTCTGCATCTGATCTCCTAGAAGGTAAGAGAAGGACGACATGAAACCAGAGGAGAGGATTTTGCCAGTATTTAAATAGATTTTCATGTAGCATATAAGAACTAAAGCATTATTTTTGACCAGCATGTTTTTTTGTGGGATTAAATATATGGGGTATATGACAGACCTTTTTTTTTCCTCACCTCGCACAGTTCATAAGAAGCCACTACAAGAAGTGGAAATAGCTGCTATTACCCATGGTGCACTGCAGGGCCTGGCATATCTGCACTCGCACAACATGATCCACAGGTAAGCTGCGTACTTGTCTCAGAAGGCATAGTTTCGTAATGATCTGTCAGATCCTTTTCACAGTCTTTGATGTTGTCCCAAAGGGACGTGAAGGCGGGGAACATCTTACTGACTGAACCTGGTCAGGTGAAGCTGGGAGATTTCGGCTCAGCCTCCATTGTGGCTCCTGCTAACTCGTTTGTGGGCACACCGTACTGGTAAGACCATGCCCATGAAGAAGAGTAGATATTTAATGCCTGTTTCTTGCAATGTGTGTAAGAGCCAGAGCTTCAGCAGACTAACACCTTGGCTCAGCATTTCTAAATACTGGGAACTTCATACGAATGCAAAGTGATGTCAAACATTGTCTTGCTCAGCCGAATGTTTGCTTGTTAATCAGCACATATTTTAAAATGTCCAGTGAAAGGTTCTGTTTAACGATGTACTGTTTAACGATGCATTACTTCCATTACTGTTCATACTTCATGCTTCTGTGTGATGTGTATTTTTACTGTCTGCCCCCATGCAGGATGGCCCCGGAAGTAATTTTGGCGATGGATGAGGGCCAGTATGATGGCAAGGTGGATGTTTGGTCGCTCGGAATTACCTGCATAGAGCTGGGTAAGGACTGGCTAAGCTGGGCACGGCCCTGCAGCTGCCAGTCTCACTGGCTGCTTGTTCTCCAGGGTAGCATCGGCTAAATAATGAATATTTGTTTATTGTTATATGTTTTTTTTCTTGGTGACGTTGAAGGGAAGTGTATAGCAATTGAACTTGGGTTTCTGGCATGAGGTAATCTTTATGCTTGCATTCTTGTAGCGGAGCGGAAACCCCCCCTTTTCAACATGAACGCTATGAGTGCCTTATACCACATTGCTCAGAATGAAAGCCCTGTCTTGCAGTCCAACCACTGGTGAGAAGACATTGGCATCTCCTTCACTGAACCTGTATCTTCCTCTGCTCCGTCATACACTCATACCCTCTTTCCCCTATCAGGTCAGATTATTTTCGTAACTTTGTGGACTCCTGTCTTCAAAAGATTCCCCAGGATAGGCCTACCTCTGATGTTCTGCTGAAGGTAGACCTTCCTTGTCTGTCCTTCCATCTATCTGTACCCTCTCAGCTGTAATGCAGCCTTGTTGTATTTTTGCTGTTGTGTGGCTCAGTAAGTGCCCATGTTCGGAAGCCTTACTAAAATAGTGATCCCTCTCCTGCTGCAGCACCGCTTCCTCTGCAGAGAGCGCCCCATATCCGTCGTATTAGACCTAATAGCTCGCACGAAGGATGCTGTCAGAGAGTTGGACAACCTGCAGTACCGCAAGATGAAGAAGATACTCTTCCAGGAGACACACAATGGCCCTACCCCTGAGGGCGCAGAGGAAGAGGAGGTAATGGCTTCCTTGGCTTCGTGATGCCCAGCATGGGAATGTTAACACTTGGGCTCTGTTTTCGCGTGCCCGGCTGGCACCACATCCCACACGTCTCCCTGCGCCAGGAGGTGGAGCAGTACATGCTGCGGACGGGCACCATCAACAGCATGGAGAGCTCGCACTCAGTGCCGTCCATGTCCATCAGCGCCAGCTCCCAGAGCAGCTCGGTGAACAGCCTGGCAGACGGCTCGGACGACAGCGGCGAGATGGCCATGATGCAGGAGGGCGAGCACACAGTCACCTCCAACAGCTCCGTCATACACCGGCCCCCGGTCAGTGCAGCAAGACGCCGGTGCCCTTTTACATTTGCGGCCTATCTGAAAGCACATGGCAGTAATTTTCGGTCACAAAGTGCATTTAGCAGGAAGTATGATGCAGAACTAGTTTGACCAGTTCTTTGGTATAAACTGAGGTCAGTCTATGGAGTTCGGGAAATGAGCTGTAGCATCACTCTAGACCTGTTTTTCCCAATCTGGCCCTTGGGGACGCACAGACAGTCCACGTTTTTGCACTGGGAGCTGGGAGGGACCGAAAATGTGGGCTGTCTGACAAGAAGCTTGGAGAGAGCAAAATTATGGACTGACTGTGTGTCCCCAAGCACTGGATTGGGAAACACTGTTCTAGACACACTTCCCAGTCACTCTTTTTCTTAGAATTTCCTGCCTCCATTTGATGCAGACTGGGCCTCAGTAATTATTTTAAATGAATTGTCTGCCTTTAAAGTGAGTGCATAGCACATAAAAGCACATAAAATGTGAGCATATTGATTTATATGGCGTGTATTGTTGAAAATTTATATAATATTTAGAAGGTAGAATTATTGTCCTTGTGGCTCACTGGTGGTGTTTGCCCAGAGAAGAGCCTGCACCCACATTTAGGTGGATTTCATAGCAATACGTCAAGTTCTAATGGCCCATTGAAGTGTTTTAGTTGTTCTCACAAATGTTTACATGTTAATTCAGACTGTAGGTGCTTTACTGTTCTTGCACTTTGCCCCCAGGATCATGAAAACATCTACGATGACCCATACCAGCCAGAGATGGACGCACAGCAGCCAGCATCTTCCGGAGCGCGCCGGCGAGCCTATTACCGCAACCGGGACCACTTTGCCACCATTCGTACAGCCTCGCTGGTATGGGAAGTGCCATGAACTTGCCAAGCTTGATGAGGCTGAGTGTATTACAGGGGGAAACGGCAGTGTCACTGTGTTGGATGGTTGAGTGTGTTTAAGCATTTTTTCAATGCTGAAAAGCTTGGATCAGTGGAGATCGGTGATTATAAGAGTGCTTACAAGTATTACAGCTCTTATTGAGTTGAGGCAATTGCTGGTAAACATTCAGTTGGCTCGCTGTGGCATTGGCTACTCGTTGCCATTGCACAGGTAGATGAATCGCCCTCCCCCCGGAAGCCCACAGCGCTAACGGCTTCGTCTAGACAGACTCTAAGATGTGAAGGGTTAGCATTTATCGCTTGCCCGCGGCTGACTCACTTCAGCTCAGAAATAAGCCTGGACTGCAAGCTGACCGCGTTTGCTGGAAACTGCACATCAAGTTCTTCTGTGCTAATTGCATTGGGTGAGAAGAGAAATGTATTTGGACAGTAACATCTTCATCTTGCCAAGTTTCTGATCTGAATGATATTATATAAATATAATAAGGCATTCCAAGACTGCCTGTTCCTAAACGATTGTGATATGTTTTCATTTTTGATCATTTGAAAACGTTTGTCCTGCCTTTGGGGGCAGCAGGTGGCAGGCTGGTTAGGTAACTGGACTTGTGACAGGAAACTTGAGAGAAGTTGCATTAAAAAGTGTCTGTCCATCACAATAGATAGACAGGGAATAGCTCAGCCAGTGGCTGCTGCAGAAAATTTCAGTTGGGATGGTCATTAGGGGCCAGTCTTATGTAACAGGTTAACCACACTGCACTGTGTCTGGCATTCCCGGGGGGGGGGGCTCCTCAGTATATTTTGCTGATCATTTGGGGAGGTGCCCCTCTGTATATTTTGCTGATTGTTTGGGGGGGGGGGTCCCCCTCTGTATATTTTGCTGATGATGAAAGAAAGCATTATCCATTAATCATCTTGGAGACACACCACGATCGACTAGGCGACGGGTTGGGCAGCTCTGGTTTGCATAATTAAATGCTCCACATTTCTTATTTTATTTTTTCATGAGGGGTGGCAACTAGGGTGGTCACCTATTTACTGGGGGGGGTGCGAGGGGGAGGACATAGCTTAGATCTTGTCTATGAGTTTAGCTGCTCATCGTGTAAAAATTAAGTCATTTGTTTTCAATATCTGATGCCTGTGACAGCTGTAACGTGCATCTACGGCAGCTGAAGGGCTTTTGGGCAAAAGTTGCCGCTTTAAAGCTCTCCTTGTTTCTCACTGAAGTCCGTAGCAAATACCTGCCCCTTTTGCAGGTGACACGGCAGATCCAGGAGCACGAGCAGGGCTCAGCACTGCGGGAGCAGATGTCGGGCTACAAACGCATGCGGCGGCAGCACCAGAAGCAGCTGATGGCGCTGGAGAACAAGCTGAAGGCCGAGATGGATGAGCACCAGCTGCGGCTGGACAAGGAGCTGGAGACCCAGAGGAACAACTTCGGAGGGGAGGCAGACAAGCTGAGCAAGAAGCACCAGGCCATCCTGGAGAAAGAGGTAGGAAGGCGTCCAAGTGTGGAGCGGAGTCTGGAGTGGTACCTGTTGATCATTGATCGTTTTGGGAAATGTAGGAAATGCTTAAGGATAGCATGGCTTTAAATGATGGATGATGGGGAGATTGGGAGGATCAGAAGGGTTTTTGTACAGGGTAGGAGTGCCAGAAGTACGGTGAGGGATGGTCTGTCTGTAGACTGAAGGAAATCTGAGGGAACACTTGATTCGGAAGCGGGGCAGGGAGGGGCCTGTGTCCACACCGTGACCATAGTGGAAGAGCTCCCGATGAAGGCCTTCAGGAAGGCCACCCAGAGCGCCTCCTACAGCACGGCCCTGTTTGTGTCCATAGACCAAGGCGGCGTTGGCGGAGGAAAAGAAGTTCCAACAGCACATCCTGAACCAGCAGAAGAAGGAGCTGGCCAGCCTGCTGGAGTCCCAGAAGCGCCAGTACCGCCAACGCAAGGAGCAGCTGAAAGAGGTGTGAGAGAGAGAGTGTGTGTGTGTGTGTGTGTGTGTGTGTGTGTGTGTGTGTGTGTGTGTGTGTGTGTGTGTGTGTGTGTGTGTGTGCATTCATTCACGACAGGGCCTGCTGGCTCCTGCAAACATCTGCCCTCGATGCGGCAGCGTTAGCATTAGTGTAAGCGGGCGGTCGAGTGGGCGGCCCTCTGCACGGGGTGGCTCTGTGGGCCATGCCCCCATCCCCAGCATGACCCACAGCCGCTGCCATCTGCAGGAGCTGAACGAGAACCAGTCGACGCCGAAGCGAGAGAAGCAGGAATGGCTGGTGCGGCAGAAGGAGTGTCTGCAGCAGCAGCAGGCGGAGGAGGAGGCGGGGCTGCTGCGCAGGCAAAGGCAGTATTACGAGCTGCAGTGCAGGCAGTACAAAAGGAAGATGCTGCTGGCCAAGCACAACCTGGAGCAAGACCTGCTCAGAGAGGTACAGTGCCACCTGGAGCCTGGGCTGTCTTGGTCTCTGCCATCTAATGTGTAACATCTCAGAGTTCTGAAGAAAGTGTGAGCAGAATACACACTTCCTGTGAGCAGAATACATTTCCTTGGTAGATGAAAGTGCATAAATATGATAATTAAGTACTGACTTTATTCCATTAACCATATTGATTCATAAGGTGCATTATCAGCTGATCAGCTTTTTTGACTTTGAGAACCCCTGTTATGGACTCACTGTAATGGAATTAGTTCAATGTCCCTCACCGTAAGATGTGCTCTCCCATGCAGCATGTGACTGTCACTGAGCCGCATGCTCCGGTTCTGGAGTCGCCCCTTTTCCGGGTCAGATGGGACTAGGCCAACTCACCACCAGCCCCCTCACCTCACATTCCTTCCCCTGGGCTTCCTGTTACAGGACCTAAATAAGAAGCAGACCCAGAAGGACCTGGAGTGCGCCCAGCTGCTGCGGCACCACGAGTCCACTCAGGAGCTGGAGTTCCGGCAGCTGGGCCTGGTGCAGCGGACGCGGGCCGAGCTGATTCGCACGCAGCACCAGACCGAGCTGGCCAACCAGCTGGAGTACAACAAGCGGCGCGAGCAGGAGCTGCGGCAGAAGCACGCCGCCGAGGTGCGGCAGCAGCCCAAGAGCCTCAAAGTGAGTGCGGAGGGGGGCACAGGGGAGGGCAGGGAGGACCAGGACCAGGGGGAGACGGAGGAGGAGGTGGAAGAGACGGGGCAGGAGGGTGAAGTGAAGGCCGAGGAGGACATGGGCAGCCTCGAAGCTCTGAGCACTGCGTTCACGGGGAGTGCCTCTGAAGGAGGACAGGTAGGGAGCCCAACTAGCCAAAGCGAGGAGGATGAGAGCAGGGTCCAGGAGGAAGGGGTGGGAGGAGACGAGAGCAAAACAGAGGCCTCAAAGAGGGACAGTGATGGACATGGCGAGGAGGGCAAAGCACAGCCCGGGAGGACGTGGTCAGAAGGGGACAGGGAGGCCGGCCCGCTCGAGGGGGCCGAGTGGGAGGTGGACAACGAGGGGAACGCAACAGACACAGAGGCCGAAAACAAGGAGGACGGGCACGAGGGCAGGGGAGTGGCAGACGGCTGTGCCTCGGAGCATGTTCCCGGCTCCCTGGAGCACCGTGGGGGGCGGGAGGCCGACGAGCTCTCTGAGTTCTATTTCCCAGATTCCCTGGAGGAGCTGGAGCCCCCGCCGCTGTACGTGCCCCCCCCACCGCCCGCCCCCTCTTCACTGCCCTCCCTCTTCTCGCATGCGGTCTGTTTGGTGCTCTCGCTGTCTGCTGCAGCTCACCCCACACTTCCTGTCCTCCTGCTCCTCTCCGTCTTTCTTCTGTCTCTGCGGCGCTCTCCTCCTCTCCCTTCCTTGGCCTCGCTGCTCCTCTCTGGTGAGCTGGTCCTCCTCGCCCTTTTCTTTTCCTACCTCTTCCTACGCTCCTGCTGTTCTGTCTCTCTGGCCTTTTACCTCTCCATCGCTCTTTGGGGCTGCGGCCTCTTCAGCTTAGGCCTCTCACTCAGCCTGGGCCTCTACTATGTCCCCGTGGCTTTGGTCTCGGCCTTTTTCCTCAGCTCGCCATCCCTTTTCCTCTCTCTCTACCTTATCATCGTCCTGGTCGTCCGACCAGCGAGGGTTTTCCTTCAGAATGCCCCTAAGAAAATCAACCGCCTCTGGGTCAGAGTCCTGTTCCGTCTTCCCAAGCCTTTATTCACCCTGTGTCAGTCCCTTCTTGGTGGGCTTACAGAGAGAAGCTTGTATGACATGTTCCCTAAAGCAGGTAGAAACTGGGGGGTACGCCAGTCTAAAATTCCCGTACCGCTCAGGACCCTCCCCGTGGAGTACTTCTCCAGGCACAGTCAAATCTCTGCAGCTTCCAAATGTTTACTGTGGGTCAGGCGCTTCCTCAGACGGCCCATCGGGCTCCTTGCCGACTGGGCCAACTCTGTAGTCCTCAAGCTGGCTAACTGTGTCCTGAAGAAGCTGCCACACAGTTACCTGAGCAAAATGAGGGCCCTGGGTTTGCTGAAGGAGGAGAGAACCAGCAGGCTGCCACGGCTTCTGCCCAGGGAGGTGCGGGAGCGTAGAGATAGGGAACGAAGGAGGAGGGAGCGAGAGAGGAGGAGGAGGGAAGAAAGAGAGAGGATCATCAGAGAAAATGGGAGGTGGGAGTCTGGTCTGAGACGAACTGCTTCGGGGAGGAGTTTGAGGGGAAAGGTTGTACCCTGGAGGTAGGGTGAGGGACAGCAGAGGACATCTGTGCAAATGTCTTGTTCCGTAACGAATATGGTTGTTCTGTTTATATGCTGCATTGTGTCAATGTTGTACTTGACTTTAGTAATTGGTTTGTTGAGCTCCTCTCCAGCTGGAGGCGAGAAAACAATCCAAGCATTTATGGAATGTGATTATTTCATTTCTTTATCCGCCAGTCTGGTTCAGTGTATGCATTGTCAGTTCTTTTTATGCATGCAATATGACCTCTGTTTTCTTCCATTTTCACTTAACTTTTTGTAAAATTGTTTTTTTTTTTTTTTTTTTTTTTTTTTTTAAAAAAAAAGGTTATTCTCTTGTGGTTGGTTTTTAAACACCGCGATTGTGCATTATTGTTTTAAGTCTTAAGATCTACTGTTTGAGGTTTTAGTCTCGCACTGTCAGTTTAATCCTTGTTTATCGTACCACACCGGAATTTAGTGTTAGCCTATTTTTCCTCAGATTGGCAGTTCTTATCAAAGTACACACTACATTTTCCATATTCCCAGCATAGTGCAATACGGAGACAAACCCACACACGCACTAATTGGCACAGTACAGCTTCCATGCTGCTTGTGATGCAGTGTGCCTTCCAGTGTGTGTCGCGTGCTGCACCGTGCGTGCCGCCGTACTCTGCATGCTGCGCTGTGCGTGCCACATTTTCGCTGAGGTCTCTCCCCCCTCGCTGTCTGTAATCTCTGTCTGATTGGGTGGCTGTGAGCTGAAAAAGAAGCCCCGCCTTGCAGGTCTCCTTACCTGGGACCCGGTGGCTTGTCTCATACCATACTGTACTCTGCTCTTAACTCTCCATTCCATCTCATTAACTGTGACTTAGGCAAGTGTTGCTTACTTTTATATACCGTTTTATTGATCTGTCCAGTAAGGCAACCCAAACCTGACCTTTTACTTTTATTTTTCATTTTTGTTGTTAGAATGTGAATTTGCTCCCACTACCCATGTGATTGTCATCACTTTACATTCTGCTTCTCTTATGCATTGATAGCTCACCTGATCGCCTGTTATCCTAGCTGCCCTTTCCAGCCACAGTCTTAAATTAACTTTTTTTTTTTTTAAATGTTTTATTTTGTATTGTTGGTCTGTGTTTTGTCATGAGGCTGAGAAACAATTGTGTGGAAGAGACTTTGGTTTGGAATATGAATAGGCCTGGAATAGGAAGAACTGCTTCATTATCAGGTGGGAGAATTCATTGGCTGGTATAGGGTAAAATGTCAGACAAAAAAGACTCTGATTGGCTGGTTGGGATGGGGGTGGTACAATTGGGAGTGCTGGGGAGAGTTTGAGTGTGCAGTATAATATGTTAAGTGTTTTTCTCCTGTTGCACTATTAATCATTTTAATTTTGAAGGATTAGCCATAAAAACAAAGCATTTTAATTGAAAATGCTTTCATTTAGCTTTTATTCCTGAGGAATTTCCTCAATGCAACAAGTTTGGGAGCGTGATATAAAAACTGGTGTTTTATATACCAGTTTTTTCTCTGGCAGTTAAATAAAATGTCTGTAAATGGTCTAAACAGCTGATTTTGCATGTGCAAAAGCTACCATACCAAAGATAACAGCGGAGCCCCGGAATGTGAGTACAAAAACTGCATAATACTATGCAGAGGTTAAGTATTGCACCCCACAATGAAGGTATTGCAGGCAACTAAGATGCACATGCATGCAATTCCTGTAAATCACTCCTTTGCTGCTGCAGCAGGCATATACATTGTGTGTGCGTGTCTGTCCCCCACACTGTTTACTAAGAGTCCTGCACACCATTGGTTAGTAAATAAATTTACCCAAGACTACTTAGTGGAACAGTGATACACAAATGCTTGTGGGAGAGGAGGGGAATGTAGAAATGGGTTTGTTTTACAGGGGAGAAGGGTTTCAAAACTTGAAATGTTAATATATTTGAAAGTGCAAAAGTGCTACTAAATGGTAATTTGATAGCCCTGGGCTTCGGTCTGTCCATCACTCCCATTTAGCTCCCAGCTCAGGGATTGACACAGATTTCAGTTACATCTGATTAATAATTGTGTGTCTCTGTGTAAATCTTAAGGATGGACATTTGATTTAATTTCTATATAAATCCCTAGTGTGCATTTATAAGTGAAGTCAAATCATCTGGTGAAAGCAATAATATGAAGAGACTCTATCTTGCATTGAACATCCACTTCTGTTAAGAATGAATGAATGTATTTTATATTTTCATTTTGCTTTTGTTCCCTTTATGCTTGTCTTTAGGATCTGTATTTATGTCTTGTGATTTGTCAAAGAATTTATTGCATAAAAATATAAATTTATAACATAATATATACAGTATTTGTAAGCTAAGGGGATCCTGCATTTTGTGCGTGCAGCCATTTGATTTATTTTGCCCTTTATTTGTCTGTGTGTGAATGTGTGTGAGGACATATAATATTTCACCCCCCCCCCCTCAAAAAAATAAATTTTGTTGAAATATCATTTTAGTGTGTCTTGTTCTTTCCATTGTTTTGTCCTTATTTAATTACTTTTTGTCTGGTGTGGTAATTAGTGCAAATCATATACTAGATTAAAAATAGAAGCATTTTGATAACGAGTTATCATAAAAGTAGTATGATCTCTCCTGTTCCAGTGCAACTAAGTCAGCCATTTTGCATCCTCTTCCTCTTTTCACACAAACCTGTAGTAGTTTTGCAACAACACTGATTAATACTCATTTAGTCTTCATTTTATAAAGGCCCCTTCATCGCAATTTCTTCATCATCCACATGCTTCAATGTATGTGCATGTATGATAGATATTTGTAAGTTTGCAACAAACATTAATGTTGTTTGTCTAATCGATAAGATGCTTCTGTTCATATTCTTGCTACTTTCTGTTTGCCTTTTAAAAACTGGTGCCTTGTATTATCACTGATGTTAAGTGAACAGTCTGGTATTAAGATTTTATTTTAAGGTAAGTTTAAAGCTCCTTTAATTTATCAAGGGCTGTGCGGAGACGCTATTCTGTAGTCAGACACTTAGCAGGCTGAATTACTGAAGCTCAGGTAGTTACTGATTGTTGTTCCTTCATAGTTTTAGTATAAGCAGCACCCATCCCCATCCATTGTGTTCTCACCTTTATCTGTGCCTTGTGTCTGTAATGATGGGGGGGGGGGGATCTGTCTCATGTGGCATAATCATTTGAAGTTGGGTGTCGCCTTTGTAAGAGTCCCAGAAATGCCTCTTTCTCTCCCCCTCCCTGCAGTCCAAAGAGCTGCAGATCAAGCGTCAGTTCCAGGACACGTGTAAGATCCAGACACGGCAGTACAAGGCGCTCAGGAACCACCTGCTGGAGAGCACGCCCAAGGCCGACCACAAAGCCGTGCTGAAGAGGCTGAAGGAGGAACAGACCCGTAAGCTGGCCATCCTGGCCGAGCAATATGACCACTCCATCAACGACATGCTCTCCACACAGGCTGTGAGTAAGGCAAGCAGACATTAAACTGCATTACTTCAGTGAGACCGGGGAACCCCAAGACATTTGATCCAATGGTGCATCTCTACTATATGTGTATACTGCAGTTAATTCAATTAATTTAGTGATTGATTGTCATTGTTGACACACCACAGTGCACAACAACAAAATATGTTCTCTGCATTTAACCCATATGTGACATAGCAGGGGGCAGCTAATTCAGCACCCAGGGAGCAGTGCTTGGGGGTGGTACCTTGCTCAGGGTACCTCAGTGGTGCCTTGTTGGTTGGGGATTCAAACCTGCAGTCTTTCAATTACAAGTGCGCTTCCCTAACCATTAAGCCACCACTGCCCACAGTTGTTAATTAAAACATGCCATAAAAAAGTAAATTAAGCTTAAAAGATTTATAATGCTTCATGTTCCACACATCAGCCTGGAATTTTGACCTTGCTTTTCACCTTCAACTGGTTTTTGATTTGACAGCCGTTTCTGTGATACAAGATAAAAGCTTTGTGCAGCTATGCTGTTGAAGAGGACTTGTTCAACATAGTATTCAATGTTTCCTGATGAAATGTCAGCCTTTCTCCCAATAATCAATGCAGTGGCCCTTCATTTGAAAGAGATTTGTGAACAGTTTTATAAAATTGCTCACCTTTCGGCCGCATTACCTGGATTTGCGGTCTGGATTGCATCTCACATAGTGATAAAGTCACATGCTGGTCCTGTAGCTGCCCTATGGTTTGATTGAACTGCCCGATAAGCTGATTGTCATCAAATGTGGAAATAATGTCCTGTGTGGGCAGTGAACAGACTGGCATTAAAAGCCAAGTACAGGACCGGTCCTCTGAAAGGATGGCAGGCCATGATGAGATTGGACCTGTTTGAGTATCATGGGCGTCCCTGCTGTTGTGCACTGGAGCCAGGTGCTGGACTTAGCTGTCTGAACAGTAAACATACACCCTTTGTTACACAATTAGAAAAAATGTCAAAAAAGAAAAAAATACAGAACACCTATTAAATTGGGATTGAGAAAGATGCAATGCAGGAATTACGTTTCTCTGGCATTCTGAGTGCAATTGAAACTCTGTCTTGCCCCGTCCATCTGGCCTTTTCCAGCTACGACTGGATGAGACTCAGGAGGCGGAGTACCAGGTCCTGAGGATGCAGCTGCAGCAGGAGCTGGAACTGCTGAATGCTTACCAGAGCAAGATCAAGATCCACACGGACTCCCAGCACGAGCGCGAGGTCAAGGACCTGGAGCAGAGGGTGTCTATTCGGCGGGCTCTTCTGGAACAGAGGGTGAGTAGACTGGGGCGAGGTCAGCGGCTGCCACCGTCATCTGCCCTATTTTGATGACTTTCTTCCCCCTTTAGATCGAGGAGGAGATGCTCTCACTGCAGAACGAGCGCTCAGAGCGAATCCGAACCCTGCTGGAGCGCCAGGCTCACGAGATCGAGGCCTTTGACTCAGAGAGCATGCGGCTGGGCTTCAGCAACATGGCGCTGACAGGCATCCCCGCAGAGGCTTTCAACCAGGGCTACCCGAACCCGCCCAGCGCCTCGGGGGGCTGGCCTTCGCGCCCCGTTCCCCGTTCTGGCAGCCACTGGACGCACGGGGTACACCCTCAGAACTCGGGGGCGCCACACTCATGGAGAAGCCAGAATAGCATGGCTGGCGGGAGCGGGGGGGCCTTCAGCAGGGGAGAGTCCGTGACCTCCCTGCACACCATGAGCAGGGAGAGCAGCCTCCATACCTCTCACTCTACTGCTTCCTCCACCTCATCTTCACATCACCACCATTATCTCCCACAACACTACCATCACCAGAGCACCCCTCAGCTTTACAGGGAGCGGGAGAGGCAGAAGGAGAAGGAGAGGGAGAGAGAGAGGGAGCGAGAGAGAGAGACGGAATGGGTGGGAGGTGGGGGCCATTTATCCCACTCTCACACCCACTCCCACCACTTGCCCTCTCACTCCTCCTCTCAGTCCCTTGCTCTTCTCCCTCCACTGCCCCCCCCACCTCCCATTTCCCTCTCCTCCTCTTCCCCGCCATCCTCGTCATCCTCTTCCTCTTCCCAGGGGGGCTACAGTGGGGGAGGAGGCCTGGTGGTCAGGGGCCCAAGCTTGATGGCCCTGAGGAATAGCCCTCAGCCCCTGAGGAGAACTGCCTCCGGGGGAGGTCCCGGAGGGGCCGGGGGTAGTGAGGCCGTGCTGAGCCGGAGCACGTCAGTCACGTCTCACATTTCGAACGGCTCGCACCTCTCGTACTCCTAGAGTTCTACTGTGCGAGACCGGGCCCAGGCACCCAGTTAAGGGCTGCTCTGCTTACTGCTGCTCAACCTCAGCTACTAATTGCTTTAACAAAGGAGTTAATTGGCTAGTATGTCACCTCGCCTTGTGTTTCGGTGTTAATTAGATGGTAATTAAATCATGGTCTGTAAAATTTGCCAGGCTCAAGCCCTCAGGAAAAAGATTTGCTTGCCAGTGTTTTAATGTAAATGAAGAGGGAAACAGCAGGTACATAGGGAGGAGCTAAAGTAGACCAATAATGTAAAGATGATGATGGCGTAGCTGAAGATGTATACTGTATACTTAACATACACTAGTAAATGGAACCTGAAGTGAGAGAAGCCTAACTTTGGGTGAGCAGGTGCAGGGGGGTAACCTTGGTGCAAAAAGATAATCCAAGGATGGTGATAGGGATCCAAAGGATGCAAGGGAAATTAAAAGGAATAACTTGAAAAGAAATTTATGTAAATAAGTCAGACATAGGGACTTGTTTTCTCTTCAAATTAATTTTTATTGTGATAGGGGATTTTTTTTTGTTTTTTAAAAGTCTTTTTGGAAAATGATAAAGAAACCACTGCCATGCATAAAATGGCCCCAAAAACCTACTTGTTCCATCTCTGCCCACCGCCTTTAAGGTCCCTTAAAGGAATGCTGCCATGGGAGTATTTAGTTTGTTGTTGGAGCAATAAACATAAACACATATACTGATATGAATATACAGAATGCCTGTGAAGAATGTTGACTTTGCCCTAATCTATATAAGAACATGTTTGTGTAGGGGAAAAAATTTAAATAATAATAATACTAATACCATGTTTGTGAGAACATGAGGACATTGCTCTACTTTGTGACAAGCATACTGAGTGTTTGTATATATGACATATGTATGAGAGTGCATGAAAAAAGTGTACAAAGCATTTGTATACATAAGCATACACATATAGTACCTGTCAAAAGTATATTAACATTAAAGATGTTCGTTGTCTAACACTTTTGATCTATACTGTATATATATTCGTGTATATAAAATCATTGACTCAAACATTTTTATATAGTAATAATAATAATATGTTGTTGAATTGATATTAGAAAAAAGTTGGATAATTAAAAACCTTTTTTAATAACATCATTATTATTATTACTAGTGCAATTTATTATTGTTGTAATTAGGGTGTACACATTTTAAAATGTTTTACAAAAAATATATAAACGAACACAGATTAGGTGGACAAAGTGACATGAAAGGTACGTTTCAGAAATTTAGCAAGAGTAAAATAACCAAACAGAATAGGTATTCCGCCATTGTGCTTCACGGTAGGAAACTGTAACACGTATTGTCAATTACAGTATGTTGCTCTTTCGACTCTGTACAGTATAACTTTTTGTGTGTATATTTGCAAATTTGTAAATATACGTATGAATGTGTGTATGTAAATGCATACATAGCTACATACTTTTAACTGTCTCGAAACGCCCGATATCCACCCAGCGGCGTTGATGTCGTACTTTATTAGCGTGTATTGCTGTTGTTAAAGAAGCTGCAGAGCAGAGTGGTTCTGCATGAAAGCGGTCGATGCTTTCGTAAGTAGCAGGTTTATTTTAACGCAACCGGACCACCGGCTGCGTGAAGCAGACGCGGCTGCATTCGGTTAACGGGGCCGCCCTGACTTGTCCGAATCGGCTTCCCTGTTGCACAGCACGTGGAATGAAGCCCTGAATGATAAAGAGAACGGGGTTCTCAGGTGCTTGGTATGTCTCGGGGTTTATCAAAGGAGAAACGGGGTTTTTAATAATGTGTACAAATAAATGAAGTTTGGTAGAGGAACATTGTTCTGAAATGTGTTGTACAGAAGCGTAATTAATTTTAAATAATAAATAAGCATAAACGATAAATGGCGTGTTTTTATTTAGACATGATTGTCTCAAACCAGGTGCCACTATTTTAAAATTATTTCTTCCCTGTTGTCCATAATACAGGTGTCCGACTTATTAATTTACAGGATCAACGGTGTATCACGTGACAGTCTCCGTGGACATGTAGTATTAATCTGGAACAGAAGAAATTGATCATAGCTGCCAAAACATGCTAATGACAGTTGCTAATGTGCAGTTAGGTAGTATAGCTTCACGTCTCTGGACCGTAGAAAGAATATCACAGGAATGTGTATACAATCACAACCAATGTGAAAGAATGGGAAAGTTATTACACTTCTGAATATGAAGCTTAGAATCTTGGTTAACAAATGTCGTCAAGTGAAAAATATGTGGTATAACATACAAACTGCTAAAATGAGCCAGTGAAAAAGTGTTGGATTGGTCAGATTGATCAGATGAAAAACACATGCATCAGCAATGGCTCAGTAACTCACCTGGTCTGGTGATCAGTGATAACATGAGTCTTTTTATTGTTAAGTTCTCCCCACCAAAATAAAACATATCACATGTGGCACAAACCTAGTAAGACATTGTGCAGGTAATGGAATATTCCTGTTATAGCAGGTTAAAATGACTAGCAGTTAGTTTAGCTGTGAAACCCCTACTGACAAAAAAAGTGCTTGGAAAAAGGCAGTGTGGTCTTCCAAGAGAAAACCTCCAGAAAGCACCTCCTTTGGTTTCGTCTCCTCATGGTCTCCCTTTGAGGAGGTGCAGGCGGAGGGCGTGATAGGGGCTGCACTCACATGGCTTAATCAGGCCCCGGGCAGCAATTTGGAGACCGCTGGCACCCTATGGACATGCTGTTACACTGTGGTATAGTGTGGTGGCAGCAACATCCTGCTAGGGACTTAAAACACATCAAGAGTGAGGGCAAAAAGTCTTTAAGGCTTTCTTCAAAACAATAATTCAAAATGCTAAATCAAAGTGATACCAGAGTGGTATAAAAAATGAGATTAACGCCCAGATGAATCCAATTTAGAATATATATAAAAATATCCATCGACAGTCTCCATTGTCGCAGGGCTGAAAGAATTTTCAGAGAATATTCAGTTGTTGGTTCATTTCTAATATCAGTTCCTGAGAATTTCTACTTTGATTACTCACATCAAAGAATGTCAGTCCGATCATTTATACGTGTAGAAATAGCTGATATCAACAATGTCACAGAGTGAGACACCATGAGGCAAACTATAGACCTGAGGTAAGCAACACAAAATGACAGCACAGCTCATAGTTCTATGGCCAGCAGGTAGCCTCACATCAGGGGCTAGTTGAAAACAGGGAGTCTATTTTTAGCACCAGCCTATTCTTCTGTAAAACAGGAACTGCACAGAAAATTATACACATCATTAACTTACGGACTTCCTTAAGCAAATGTATTGTCCGCACACTCTTCTGTAACGTAACTATTGCTGGACTCTAATATGTGACCAAATTAGCCCAAAGTCTTGACTTACAGTATTGTGCATCACTTGGGTATTTTTCTGCTTATAACCAAACTCCAAGCAAATGTATTGTAAAAATAAATATGTAAATAAAATGCCCCTAAGCAAGTGTGGAGACTTATGTGAAAACCTACACACCCCGACCTGTGATAGACAGATGAGGGTATAACCTAACATCACACCATAACTGAATGTGCTTATCTCTCTGTGCCATCACATATCTTATCTTCATTTGATATTCATATCATTGAAGGTATGGTGACTCAGAATCCATATTTACTGCCAGCGTCTGCTAGTGTGACATGCAAGATTTGACACTTATGGAAATAGGAGGGTTCTACATGCCAGGCTCATAAAGATATATTCTTTTTGACTAGTAGTTGAATACTAAAGCGATCTATAAAGCTTTTCCATTCATCATTATTATACATTAGAAAGGTAGTGGTTATTTTTCAGATAAATTAAGACAGAAATTAAGTGTTAAAATGCAATAGAATAATCCACTTGGTTAGTAACACCTGCTTGACTTTAGATGGACTTTTCTTTAAATTTCATTAATTATCTACTGTATACACAGGCATCTGAGTGCAGGCAGACTGTAATTGCTATCATTGTACTATCAAGGCACACTGTAGTTATTATCAATAGACAGACAATTCATACTCAGATTAACAAGGTAGGGTGGCATGGAGGCTCAGTGGATGACTGTTGTTGTTTTATGCATCCCAGGTTCAGGGGTCGAATCCCACCTCAGCTCTATAGTTTTGGAGTTCACCCTGTGTTGTCGTAGAGCTTCCTCCAGTTTCCCCGCACAGTCCAAAATCATGCAAAGGTGAATGTGAGCTGCCAGATTGCCTGTAGTTGAAACTGGAATCCTGCATTTGACAAGTGGATACAGAAAATGGATGGATGTTCTCACTGTTGTGTGGGCTTGTTCCCGTAATCCAGTTACATGCAGTTAAGCTAACTGGGGTCTCTAAATAGGCCATAGACGGTGACTCTGCATGTGCTCCTGCAATAGACTGGCTTGTGCTACCTGTGCTAGGCTCTAGATGACCCAGGCCAGTCTAAGCAGTTTGAAGATGGATGGGTTGTAATGCATTATCTGCATCACTTGTATGTTGGTCTGGACTAAAGTGACAGGTAAATATAGAAATGTGTCATTCTGGTGTTAAATGTGTGAGATTTCAGGCTTTTTTTTAACCAGAAGCAGTGAAGGCCTGTGATGAACTAATAGATCCAGGCAACCCATTCCACCTTTGGCAAGCCAAAGATGGAAAAGAAAGGATGTCCCTAGGGATTGAGGAACAAAGTACCCCAAGATAGCAGAGTTCTGAGAATTCTTCAAAACCCAAACGCCATTGTATATCACAGACCATTTACTGTTCAACAGGCCACAAGACCTCAAACCTAAAAAGGGTGGTTATACTAAACAGACATGTTTCATCTGATAAAAAGGCATAAGTCAGTCACAGTAGGCCTTGTAAAAAGACCATGTAACAAGTAAGCAAATTATCATAATAGTTTGCCCTGCATATTACAAGCCGGTATAGAAAATGGATGGATGGTCGATTATTAAGAGTAGATGGTCTCATCTAAGTGATGTTAAGCGACATCTAGTGACAATAATACGTATAACAAGTTACTTCGCCCATAATAATACGATACAATGTCCTGTCGAGTAAATCATTTATTTCTTCTAAATGAACGAATGCATTGGCGTATTGCATAATCGTTAACATTACATTAAGTCAAATAAAAAAATCAAATGCTGCCATGTCATTTTATGGGTCTAATAGTCCGTTTTATTATATTAGTATCTGAATTTGCTATCCGTCTCCTCCCTTCTGGCCATAATCTTTCCATAATGGTGCTGGACTACAGTATTTAACGTCATTATCCAGCGTCCTTTTGGACTGGACGGTGCATCACTGCGTATGAGCGTCACACTCCCTTTAAGAGACGTTTGCCGTGACACTTGCGTCTTTTTTTTCTTTTCTCGATCGCGCGTAAATGGATTTAGGCTGCAATTATCGATCAGCTGTAAGAGGTAAACTTTAGGGTATCGTATTTATTAATATAGCACGTATTTGAACAATTTACGTCGGCCGAGATAGCCAATGGGAGGGGGCAAGGAAAAAGGCTGTCTATAATAAAGTGTGATGTAGCTAAAAAAGAGGTAGGAGAGGGAGGGTATTCGGCCGAACATACCTTCCCTTTAAATATTAAGTGGGACATAGCAGTGAGGGAGGTATACAGAAGGGAGTGAAAAGGAGAAATTGAAAAAAAGGAGGAAGAAACAGAGAGGGAGGGAAAGATAAAGGGGGGTGAAAAAAAAGAAAGATGACACCTATATCGCTGAACACCCAAGGCGGGACGACGGGCTACCGCTGGGTGGAGGCGCTCTAGCCGAGGCCAGGACTGAACGCAACTCCGAGGCTTCGATAAACACCCGCTTTGGCCTATAGGAAAAAAATAATTCTGAACGGCAAAAAATATGTAGTTATTAATTCAATACACTGTTTTAAAATAATGCTGTATCTACCTTAGTACAACACGCACGGAGGATACTTTTTACCACTAGTAATCACATCTTGCATGGTATTTGGGAGCATTGATAGCGTGCTATTAGCGCATAGCGAAGTAGTAGTTACTGCTGTGATTACAGCTGCACAAAAATACATTTTCAACCCTTAGGTTGCTGTTAAAACAGCAATTGTGATTTAGCATTTAATCGCTTGATTGGCTATCGTGTTAGCCAGCTAACTACATAACTAGCCTTTAAAATACTAATGTGTTTACAGAAATATACGTGCATAATTAAAATTACTGTAATATCTACGGTTTCGTATTGAATAACCTAAGAATGACAGGTTCGCCAAATAGGTAGCCAGCTATATTTTGTCCAGTGGATGTTTGCAACTTATTTTGCGTTTCAGCTCCCAAATGAAATGGCATCCTGCCCTCTTTCTGTTATAATCTCAAGCGATCGTAGACACTAGTGATTTAAATACACATAAAGACTTAATTTTGTTCTTCGTCGAGGTGCAAAATGGATGCTGCTTGGAGCAATTTTCTATTTCAGGTAAGTGTCTTTAGCTTCTCTTGAGTCGGCTTTACGGGCCGTTTTGGGGAACCTCCGGGAGTGCGGTTCATAGCATGCAGTACACGTGGGCATAATAAAGCGCTTATTTGCAGCAGGATAGAAATCCTTCGTTTGATAAGAACGTCGAATTGTATATACGTTTATATGTATTGTTCATTAAAAATGTATTAAATATTCACGTGTCAGTGAATTCGTTGTTGTTTTTCTTTAGACTACGCCAACCCAAAGTCAAGTTGAAGCAACTCTCCAATCCGATCTCCTCCCAGGTCTTGCAGGCTCGACCCAAAACGCACCTACAGAGCACATAGGGTTACCGCCTTCGACCGTCGACACCGCGGCCCTAAATGAAGAGCCTTTACCGTTACCTGGTGAGAGGGCCGTGTGTCATGTTAGGGCTGTAACTGATCAGGCAAAGCGGGAGAACAGCAGCCACGGGAGACGTGCTTTGTAATGCCTACCTTACAAAATAAGAAAGTTCCATGCCCCCTAAGTGAAGTGGGGTTGGTTAATTGATAATTGAGGAAATAAGTTCATATTTTCATGCAGTAATTATTTTTCCTGCGAATCAATGACTGCAAAAAAGTTTAACGCCTCATATTTTCTTTACTCGTTCCCTTTTCTACCCATTTACATGTAATACCATTTAACACAATTTCGTGCTTGATCTTTTTTTATTAATATTTATATTTCTAGTGTAGTTTCTGCCCAACTATGAGTCCAGTGTGGAAACCGATGATATGCCTGCTTTGTGTAGTCATATATGCCGTTTGTGTTAATGGTGTTTACCCTCCTGGATTGAGTGGCAGTTTGCAGAGGATGAGTACATGTAGCTGTTGCTAACTTGATCACCATTTTCTAACCTTATGACTGCTGTTTTTAGCCAAGGAACAAATTTAAGTGAAGGAAACGGAGCTGTTTTTTTTTTTTTTTTTTACTTTTATTGCAGAGAACACATGTCAAGTAACATACTGAAATATGTGTTATTCAAATGAGTATCAAAGTACATTATTGTTATGTTAGACATCAGAGATGACAGTACGATTTATTTGTTTGGTTTATACTCATGTAAAGGAGTCAAAAACAGTAGAGCTAATATACGTTTTATATTCCCTCCAGACGGTCATTTTCATCCTATAGCTTCAGTCTTCGCTGCTGCCTTAGGCAGTAGTAGTTTTGTGGTCGATGTGAATGTGCATTGCATAGGAGTATAGTTGCACATACTGCCTGGGATAAATACATAGGAGTATAGTTTCACATACTGCTTGGGATAAATACATAGGAGTATAGTTGCACATACAACCTGGGATAAATACATAGGAGTATAGTTGCACGTAAAGCCTGGGATAAATACATAGGAGTATAGTTGCACGTACAGCCTGGGATAAAAACATAGGAGTATAGTTGCACATACTGCTTGGGATAAATATATAGGAGTATAGTTGCACATACAGATTGGGATAAATACATAGGAGTATAATTGCACATACTGCCTGGGATAAATACATAGGAGTGTAGTTGCACATGCTGCCTGGGATAATTCCATGACCCATATGTTCGTCACAATGATCACAGTCTTCAAAGTTTTCCTATCTGAAGCCAAGTATGGCTTTGCCAGGTCAGGTTCTGGTGATGTATCCAGTTCATATTTTCCTTGCATCATCCAGACACTGGATTCTGTGTGTTACCACTTAAATCTGACAAATAGTATCTATTTTATTTGGTATATGCACTTGGTCTGTTTCTTTGGGTCAGGAGGTTCCAGACACCTCCTTGTAAATAGAGCTGTCTGTATTCTTCCATGTCAGCAGTTTTAATAGGACAAGCTGTTGTTATTGCAGTTTTTCTTGGTATTGTAATACTTTTGAAAGTGTGCTCACTATAGTGTACTATACATACAGTATAGATGCTGAGTGCCTCCCCCTTCCTTCCCTTCCTGTCTCGATCACAGTGAAACATGTGTCTCGGCCGGTTCGTGCCGCCCACATCTGCTCCTTGTGCAACAAGCAGTTCAAAAACAGCTACAACCTGCGACGTCACCAATCAGTCCACACAGGAATTCGTATGAAGGACAGAGCGGCCAGGGACCGGGAGGAGGGCATCAAAGGTGGAGCACCGACTACAGCAGAGGGCAGAGTGGAGAGGCAGGCAGTTCCCCTTTCCCTGCTGCACCTCTCTGTTCCGCTTCCACCCCCAGCTGCATCGGTGGTTCACCCGCCCTCTCTCAGTAACCAGGATGGTGAGGCGGTTGCCATGTCGGTTAGCGTCGCCAACGTTGCCATGGCGAGCCCCCCGCCTCCTGCTGCTGTGGTGGTGGCTGGAGCAGCATTACAGGTGGGTGTGTCTCCTGGCTGTCCATGGGGGCTGGCTCGGTTTTTAATCACCCCCATTTTAGTGTTGATGTGCGGTGAGGTGCAGAAGCATTTGGCTCGTGCAGTGATGGCTCACACATCCCACAGCGCTCCTCAAATGCCAGCCAGAACCCGGTGCGCAAAAACCACGCATGTGAAGCCTGTGGGAAGGCCTTCCGAGACGTCTACCACTTGAACCGGCATCGACTGTCTCACTCAGACGAGAAGCCGTACTCCTGTCCCATCTGTCAGCAGCGCTTCAAGAGGAAGGACCGCATGAGCTACCATGTGCGCTCACACCAGGGAGGGGTGGAGAAGCCCTATGTCTGCCCCCACTGCGCCAAAGGCTTCTCACGGTGTGACACTGACTCTGCCACCTCCCACATGCTGCTGCTGCCCAGGCTCCATTATGATTTGTCAAGAAGTTGTAAAGCACCTGCATGTTCAGTAGCAGTGCAGTTTATTTTTGCATTGAGGGTGGTTGGGTGAGAAGACTGTTGGGCTGTGTCGTGTATCTAGCTCATCCAGTCAATCCTAGCTTAGCTTTCTTGACACGTGACCTGTAGTGTGCTAAGAAAATGATCTGTATTGTAGAAAGTGTGTTAGGGAAATCTATGTTAGATAGTATCCCTAATAACTTCATCCTTTTGTTGAGTGAAAGCTGCATTCTTTTAACAGTGGCGTATGACTTCCCCCCCCCAGGCCTGACCATCTCAACAGCCATGTTAGGCAAGTTCACTCTACAGAGAGACCTTTTAAGTGTGAGGTAACTACCTCTGTAACTAAAATGTTACATTCATTACACTGTACAGTATATTGACATGCAATTTTATGCACAAATTGTTGACTAAACTATATGTATATTACGGGGATCATTACATTATTTAGGAAACATGCATAATAGCACACTCTGAGTGTATGATAAACAGACAGAGCAATTTTATTTTTAAGTCTTGCATTGATATTTGTTTCTACTTGCAGACATGCGAGTCTGCATTTGCCACACGGGATCGGCTGCGCGCTCACATGATCCGGCATGAGGAGAAAGTGCCATGTCACATCTGTGGCAAGCTGCTGTCTGCAGCTTACATCAGCGATCACATGAGGGTCCACAACCAGTCACAGCACCACTCCTGTCACCTGTGCAATCGCAGTAAGCATCCGTCCCTCATTTATGTTATTGTATTTGGTCCAGGCTATAGCTCTGATGCAGTTACGTATGGTTTAAGATGTATTGGTGCTCTTTTCAGAAGATTGTGCCCTCTACAAACCTAACAGGCAGTTATAACTGTAACTAAGCCGAAGCAAAGCTAGTTTGACACAAAGGTGCTTCTTTTAGATTGCGGAACAGACATAAAGTGGACTGGATGCCTGTGTTTTGGTCCTGTGAATTGTCAGTGGATGATACGCTCTGGATCTTTTCCAGGCAAAGAAATACCAAATAATCACATATAACTCAACCCTTTTTAGTGTTTTGTCATATATCGTATCCAATTAAGGCAGATATAATCTGCTAATAAATATGTCCTACATTTGTACAGGGCCAGACTGGCTTTCATAATCAGGTCAGTTTGTGTGTTTAGGGTGTTAATTTGTGTGTAGGACCTTAAACATTCATAGAAGGTAGAGGTGTTAAATGATGTTTTAACATCACTGCAGTAATATTATGAATTGGGTCAACGGGGGTTCCTCAAGAATACCAGAAGGCTGAACACCCCCAGGTGATGGCAACTGACCAAGAGACCGGGTTTTCGCCCTTCTCCCTAAAGTTATACTGAATGATAAAGCCCTCACAAATACATGATTCAATGCATCATGGGGTAATGTTTTTATCCAGTGGTGTTTTATGTAATTTACTGGGCACTTCATTGAGTGTTTATTTGCATTAATCAGGTAAATTACGATGGAAGTTATAGTTGGAGTAATGAAACGGCGAGTCTGAGGGGCAAAAGTCAAGTCCTGTATTCTTATTGACATTGATTGACGCATGTTCAGTGTCGGGCCTCTCCGCTTAGGCGCTGATTAATTCTGGGTATGTAACAGTGCTTTTATGATCATGTCATTTTCCCTCCATCGCAGGTTTCACCACTCTTACCTACTTGCGCATCCACGCCCAGAAGCATCACGGCCAGGAGTGGAAGGAGAGTGGGGGCCAGAGGGGTGTATTTGGGGGCACGGGGCCCGGAGGCGTGCTTGTGTGCCAGCTCTGTGGGGTGCACTGCAAGACGCCCATCCAGCTGCAAGGCCACATGGGGACTCACAATAATGGGCAGAGCAGCGCCAGCCCCGCGGCCACCACCACCAGCTCCACCGCCTCCTCCAGCATCTCGGCGGCCGTCTCCCTGGGCAGCGTGGTGTCCGCCTCCAGCGTGTTCGTCAGCGCCAACACCGACGTGGGACTGCTGGTTTCGGACTGTTCCGGCATAGCAGCCCAGTCCCACAGCTAGCGGGGGGGGGGGGGGGGGGGGGAATTGTTTCCTGGAGGAGAGCCAAAATGTGAAACAGGGGTCACAAGAGCATGTCAGGGGGGGGGGGTATCTTTTTGTTTGTCGTATTTTTGTGTTGATTTA
>JAODLD010000101.1:33214182-33225161 GCA_026781065.1 Mormyrops boulengeri | reverse complement strand
TTAACAACTCTGAGCTATTAGTTAGGTTCTCCCCAAACGAGCTTGATGGGCTGAATGGCTTCCTCTCGTTTGTAAATTTCTTATGTTCTTATGTTCTTTCAGCTCACAGCGAGTGATACAATACAATGTCTGATAGGCATATGTGCGCGTAGTTAGATCAAAAGGAGGAAAAGTGTTGTTGAGGGGCAATTATTTTTTTCCTTTCTCTTTGTTTTTTATTTAAAAATGTATTCCATGCAGTTTGTAGCGTGATTTTGTCGCAAAGTAAACTGTTACGCGACTGGCTGATTTTCTGCATGCCTGATGATTTCTGGTTCCGCTATTGGTAAATACATTTATAATATAATATGTCGCCTAATGGGTTGACCTGCACTAGACACTAGTTGTACATAATAAATCCTTAACTCCTACGCGTCTTAAAAATGCAGTCCTTTTTTTTTTCCCTAGTAAATCATAAACTCCCTTTCGTACCAAAGCTTAGCATTTCACCTAATTTCTTCTCTTTTATTTTTTCTGACTCTTTTGTCTGATTGTGAAATTAGGGGAAATACACGATCATGTCGTGATAGGAGTCGTCCGCTTGGTGGCATAGAAATATCAGTTTACTCCTTAACGGTGATTAGAAGTCCACATATTACACCGATTTAATCCAAGGTTTAAGGAATCTGGTTATTATCCGTATAGGTCAAAATTACAGTTTTTCCTCATACCGTTAATGTTGTGGACGAGGCTTCGGTAAACGAACGTGATCATCACCTCACCGATTTAACTGCCTGAGCGGAGCACTGGCAGGTGAATCCACTGTATATAGCCTACGATTTCTAATTAAGGCGTTTCCCTGTTTTACTGGACAGACTTGCGAACAAAAATATGCAATTTTAAACTGATATTATGGCGATAATCTTCAGTTAAGACTGCTATGCAAGATCAGTAAATTAATGACCTTTAATTATTTTGCCAAGAAATCACAGCACCTGAGAAACTCTGTGTTCATTGTTCATATGGGTTGTTCCCTTGCGCTGTTCTCCGCCCGCTTGTTTTCCTGGAGCCCCCCCTCCAAGTCCCCTCCCGCCCCCGAGGGGCTCACGCCTTCCCCGCATCACGGCGGCTCCCTTACACCTACATCGCGTTTTAATCGGGATGCGATCGCTGTACTAAACAACTCCGGAATCGAAGGAGGCTGCGCATGCATTTACGGATTTTATCAAATAAGTTGCATACTTTATTGTTATATTTTACGGTTAGTACGGGCAACTGGTTATCGAGGGAGATATTAATGTTACCGTTACTCATGTGGATATTTTGAAGTGCAAATGCATATCGTTATTCGACATATGGACGTTGGGTCGTTTTTTCTATTGGTATAACTACATTAAGGTGGGTTGTGATCGATTTCTTCAGAATATTTAATTTAAATGTATAATGTTCATTAATTTAATATTTGCATGTGGGACTGAAAACTGATACTATCTATTTTTCCGCAGAAATAAAATTTATGCAACTGTATTTCAACTGTACGTATACTACATGTAACTGGGTGGCGTGCCCGTCTATCGATCAATTGATGGGATAAATTGAGGAATATTGTACTATGATGTACGATGAAATCATATTTTCACTTCTACATCTTTTGCAAATAAATCATTCCTTTTAGCTAAATTGATCGATCATATACATTAAGAACCATAAACATTTCTCAATGTCCCCCCCCACCCGGCTTTGTTAGAGCTCCCATATGCTTCCATGCTACATCCCAGTGCAGCATTTCTGTTTATTTATTTGTTTATTTATGCTTTGTAGTCCAGTACAGTAGCACCAAGCAGAACAGAGTAACACTTCCGCTGTGTTGTCAATACAGGTAACATCCAGAGGAATAGTCACATTCACTATTTAACGTGGTTTTAATCCTATCTTAGTGCTGTCTGTTAAAACGTACTGTTTTTATCAACCAAGCTGTTCCTTCTGATATCTGGTGCAAATGTAGCTTGAATTTTTGTGTGTATATGTGTGCTACTGTAATCAATTTGCATTGTTTGTGAAGACTGTAGTAATACAGAATTATGACATTTTATTTTTCTGTTTCCTGTTTATCTATCTTGTGCTATAGAGATAACATAAATAATACTAGAGAGAGAAAGAAAACATTTTGACTGCATAATGGCTTTGAACAATGACACCACAAAGCCCATCCCTGATCATACCATTGTGTCAGCTGATCCTGGAGAAGAACCGGTGGAAGCTGACCATGCGTCCGAATCTCAGCAAGCTTCTAGTGTGGATCCAGCCACCCCTCAGTCAGTCCCAAGGGAACAACAAACTCTCCTGCCCTCGGAGTCCGCTCCCTGCCCCAGCCCTGCCTCCCCTGCTACTGACTCTGCACCTTGTGTGGAGGTGCGACCTGAAGAGGAAGTGGTCTTGATTGATGAAAAGAGAATGGAGAATGGTAAAGGTGGTTTAGATATTATTTTGGTTTGTTTGTTTAACAGAAAGGCATCCCACAGCAGATAACAGCTCAGGATGATGTGTGTAACTCCTACGGTTCATACTTCATGTCTTAGGTGCCCCCCTGTACTTCCCATTATGAAGAACTTGGGAAAACATCAGGAAATAGGAAATATTCTACACCAACAGGCTTTGACATTTCCTGTTTTTCTTTTTTTCCTTTTTTTAAAAAAGGAAAAAATGTACCTTTGCTCGTCACTGGGGCTATACCCTTGTAATTGTAACCTTTTTAAGGTACAGAAATAGACTCTGAGGAACATCCCAAAGGTACAAACAGCACTAATGTACCATCAATGGTCCAGAAATGTTCCTCCATTTTCTGTACCTTTCTGTACAATTACCTACAGCTAAGGGTACAATTGACAGATGCTTGAGGATACAACCCCATTGACGAGCAAAGGTACACATTTTTACCCTTTTTTTCTGAGAGTATGGATATCAACAGGTGTAGTAACCATCTGTCCAGGCCTGATAGAAAATTATTCATAATTCTGCATGAATGCAGCTGTCATCTATATTTGTTTAGAGCCAGAATATATTACATGTTGTATTTACAGTACATATGCATTTAATATGTTGATAATTTGCACTTGAACTTGAATATTGCCCACATTTGATTTATCCAAACACAGACCTGTTTTGTGTCACCATGTGACTATTATGTGCCCACTGCAATGTACAGTAGATATCACCCGCCCCCAGTCCCCCCCAATGTCAAACTCCTTTCGATGCCACTGTTTGTATTGTCTTGCGCATTAATACTTTAGCCTATTGATGTGTAAGAGCTTATTTGGGCAAGGGAGCAACAGCAAGCTGACCTGGTGCCATCCTTCTGCTTGCCTTTTTCAGGGAATAGCGTTTGCCCTGTGCCTTCTGACAGCACTCCCCCCTCTTCTCTGTCCTCCCCACCACGACACCCGCATGGTAAATCACACACCCACTCTCAGAATGGCAGGGCTAGGCTAGGCAGCCGCTCGGGGTCGCTGGGTCATGTGACAGCATCGCCACGGCCATCGCTGTCTCGCCACCCCAGCATCGTGACGAATGGCACAGGAGACGGGTCCAAACCCAAGGACTATCTAATACTGGCCATCCTGGCTTGCTTCTGCCCTGTTTGGCCTATCAACATAGTAGGATTTGTTTACTCTGTGATGGTAAGTAGATGCTATGTGCGTGCTTTTGGGGGTGTGTATGTGTATCTTTGCTAAGAAAGAGCTCCTCCTCTTCTCTCAGTCCAGGAATAGTCTACAGGAGGGCAACATAGATGGTGCTCGACGTCTGGGCCGGGTTGCCAAGCTACTGTCTGTGGTCTCCCTGGTGGGAGGGGTCCTCATCATTGCTGCCTTCATCATCAACTGGGGCAGTGAGTGTCTATTAAATTTGCCTCTCATGTTGTATTTAACTGCAAGGTAGCTTGTGTGCATGAAGGAAATGACATTAGGAACATGCGTTTTAAGTATTTGCCCACTAATAACAGTTGTTTATCTTTTGCAGTTATTTTAAAATCCTAAGTAGTGCTTCTGGACAGACCAAGCCAAACACCAGCCAACACATTTAGATTATTTTTCATCAATCAAATTGAAGCATCCACCTTTTACCAACACTATGCTACTGGCTGTACTTTCTTCTCTCAATGATGAGCTATGGAGAGTAAAACAACCTGCAAATGTACTGTACTTAAGATCTTCAAAAACATTGTGCCAAAATCACTGGGGACTATAAGGAGAAATCATTGTTAAGAATGAAGTATCTAATACAACAAAAGGAGAATGAAGAATATTTAATCGGATTTTTGACATACCTAATACTACTTCGAAATTTAACCATCAAATTAAAAAATACTATTAAAAATACTAAAACCTATTTTAGCAATTTTAATTGTAGCATATCAGTCTAATTTTAAGTTTAATTTGTAAAAAAGGCCAACATTGAAATCATTAGAAACGATTTGATTTAGAATTTAGGAGTTTTGTTAAACAAAACTATGAATGTAGATTCCCAATTTAGTGTAAAAAGAGAGACAAATCACTCTGTGAATACTGATGATTTTTCATGCGTATCTACTCTTTTAAAATGAATTTGTAATATCAGGAAATGCAAGTAGAAATGTTTTACATAAACAGAATAGAACAGTTAGGAATAACACAACTGGTGATGGAAATGGAAAAAAGAAGGGAAAAGAGCTAAAAAAGAAAGAAGGAAGGAAACAATTGTAAACAAGAACATGAAGGAGGAGACTGAAGAGGATGTTTCATGAACAAACTTTTGGATCATGGATTTACACTAAGGTTGCTTTTCTATGCTGGACAATCAGAAAACCAGGTAAATCCTTTCAGACTGTAACAAAGTCATGACAGCTACTAATTTTTACAAATTTATCTTTGTAATTTTACTAATTTATCTTTTCTTGGCCACTGGAGTTTACTTACTAAACCCTATTAATGAGTGCATTACCAAGGTAAATTTGTATGTTATTATTTTAATTAGCTGGATAATGTGAAGGATGCAAGGGTATGAATTCACATTTAGCTTTTAGATGGTGAATGCTTTACAACAAATAGAGGACTTATTAGAAATTATCAGTATCTGCATGTTGTAAGGTAAATTAATTTTTTTCTTTTTGCTGAACATTAAGAACATTAGCAACTTTCTCGGCAGTTTCCGTATGTGACCCTTTGGGAATTTAGTTTTGATGTGTTGTACCTTGCAGTACGATGGTGTCTTGAGATTATCGTGAGATAATCATAGAATGTAAAACTGTACTCAGAAATGGTTAATTCCCTTTTGTGACTTAAATACATGCAAGACATTTTTAGACTGACATTTACTTTTTCTCTATGAACTGAAATTGTATGCCCCTCTGATTTTTGCAGGAAATGCATTGAAGGGGCAAAGTATAATTTTTTGGTACTTGTGGACAGTTTGTGGAAATTTTTTGTTGCAAAATATTTATTTGGAATAAACAGACACAGCACACATGGAAACAACATATATTGGATAAATGGTTATGGAAAATGGATGAATGGACATACAAATACAAACAGGATAGTATTATGCAGAATGTGTACATCACGGGTGTACATTATGTGTAGCATAGTGAGTGAGTGTCCTTCCTTACGACAATAGAATCCATCTGATTTTCACTGTACATTCATTGCTTTATATTAAAGATTTTCCTGCATTAGTCCATGAGAAAACAGGCCAAAAGGCTTTGAAAGTAAAATAAAGGAATTTTACATATGGCCACACTGTCTAAAATAGAACGTTTCTATATACTTCATGAGTTAATATGAATGATACAATGATGAATGATATTTTGAAATTAGGCCGATTAGTATATTTTCTGTCATTTGTACTTTATTGCGCAGGGCATTTTCTGTAACGTGCGACAGGTTTCCCTTGCATATGAACAAATCTATGTATTTAACAACTTCTCCTTCATATTCTGCATCTTTAGGGAATAGGTGGATTAAGATGAGGACAAATCGCAAAGCACTGGCCTTCTCAGTCCCACACAGATAAGAGTCTAAGCCGTTAGTATTATAGAAATAAACCAAAGCGGCCAGCTGTTTGCAGTGTAATTTGTGCTACTTTTATTGGAGAAATGGTGAAGAACAACCTTCTGTCAGGTTAAAGCAATGTAATATGAGGTTTCTTTCTTGGGGATTTTAGAGACAAACACGTTGAACCGATCAATATTAAACTTTAGTGTTGAGTGAAGTTTAATTGCAGTTAGTAATTAGTATGCAATTCAGTAGCCCTAATCTGCGTGAGCACAGGTGCTTCATTTGTGAAGATAAGCCCATATATATTCATTGCAGCTGTGTTGCGTATAACTAACATACCTTAGACTGGGGATTAGAGTGAAGCTGCATGAATTAAATCCACTTTAGTTGTGCTTCACTTAATTCATGGAAGACGAGCACGTTAGCCCGAATACAGAAGGACGCTGTGCATTTTTATGTCTATTTATAAGAATTATTGGATTTTCTCATAAATCCCTCAGCCCAGTGGCTTGTCTTCACACTCTGACTCAATGAATGAAACTTCTGCATGTGTGTTTTTAAAGATAAAAAAAAATAGCCTTCTGCACTTATATACTGTTTGTTTGTTTTTTCAGCGGTGCATAAGTACCCATATGTTTGACTTGCTTGTTCTATCTGATATAACACAGAAATATCTTCCTGTATGTATTTTGTGTATGATTATATAACATATATAATATTACTCTAAATCTGACTGTTAAACTTTCTGTGCTTTTAGGGAAATGTAAATGCCCATTATTATAATCGTCATTGTTATGTTAATCTTTTCCAAATGATTATGCTGCATTCTTAAGATGTTATTACACAAATACTCGGTAATGATATCTGTAACTTGTAATGTTTTATTTTTTTTTATGTACTTACTAAATGCAACAATGCCTGTAATATAGACTGACCTCTGAAGCATGTTTACACTTTTACTACTGATGACTTTTGTAAATGTCTACAAAATGAAACCTTAATCCCACTGTGCCATGTTTTAAACGCCACCAGCACTCTCCCAAACCATTGTTGGCTGCTGTATTATATTTTTATATGTTCAGTCTGACATTTTCCTATTCTGCGTGTTTTTAAACACTTATGAAACATGGTTTGCTTCATGCTACTATAATATAATTCAATATAATTCAATATCAAATGTACCACTATGCTACTTATTGGTAATATTACTGATATTATTATACTCATGATTATATTGTTGTCTATATGTCATTTTTGTATGAATTGCCCCTGCATGCCTTACTTGATGCATTTGCTTTAGTATAAAATATATTAACTAAATAAAAATGATTATTCAGATGTAGTGAATCTTATTTATGAAAACTCGCAGGGAGTGAATCGATGTCCCCAACTTGCTATTAGTATTTCCAATAATAACTGTATAATATCTCTACTTACACTGTTTATTCTGGTGTCTACATGTTTCAGCAATTCTATGCACCATTGTCATGGCACAGCCATTGATTTTTGTAAATGAGAAGATTCTGCATTGTTCCCAGAGCTCCATTTCTATCCCTTCTGCGTGTCTGCGTTTGTGTGTTCTGTCTCAGATGTTTCTGTTGCCAAGGAAACAGTTGGTAGGGACCACGAAGGCATAGAAACAGAAATGACTTCTTAGACAATGTTGGGGGAGGGGGGGTGGACATTTAATTTGAATTTTTAAGCACATGAATTATGGAAACATTTTTTGCTGTGAACCAGAAATTAATTACTGAAGAAAAGGATGGGTAAAGAGAGCGAAAAGAACAAGCAGGTGAAGCACAGCAGTCGGAAGTAGAGGGAGAAATGGTGATACAGTAGGTGCTGGGAGGAGGGCGGCCGGAGCAAGCGATGGGTGGTGTTTGCATGTAGGATTCAGACATTTTGCCAGCTTGGACACCACAGGACTTCAATGAACCAGACTGGGAAAAGGCCATTTTTTTGGATCCATGTCCCAGACCAAAAAAGAGGAAATGCGGAAGATCTCTGTACTGCAGCATAAAAAAAACATAATTTTAAGTTGACCAGAATCACAAAAGCACTTTTTTTGTGGCAAGATAAGGGGCAAATATAGTAAAGCTTTACTTAGCATAGGTTACACAAATAAAGAACTTCTTTGTCTTTCAGCGCATCAGCACTAGATCGTTAATAGAATTCCGATATCGAAATGGCTGTGCTGTAAATTGTGTCTGTTCAGAAGAAATGTTTAGCAAATTTAGCCTACTGATGGTGATTGAAGAAGCATCTGGGATGGGTGCTAGGGGGTGATGGAGAATCCTTCCTTGACCTGCGGGTTTAATATCCCTTTAGCTGTATGCTCAAAACTTACGACTTTATTCTCAAGATTTTGCTCACTTTATGACTTTTTCTCAAAACTTTATGATAAAGTGCCATATTATTATGGCACATATAAGTGCCATAATACTTACTAATATTACTATTACTACTAATATTATTAATTCTTACTAATATTACTATTAATAAGTAATTATTATTTATTATCTCAAGGTATTCTATCCTTCTAGCATTACGACTTTATTCTCATAACTTGATATAATTCTCAAAAGTTACGACTTTATTCTCAAAGTTTTATGTTTTTATTTTATTTTGCAGGATTTAACTCCCTAATTATTAGCTATTTATTATTTATAACGCTATGCTACAGGGCTGCATGATTAATTGTTTTAAATCACGATCTTGATTCATGCGATCTCATTCTGACATAACATTGATTCTGCTTGTGAAATCTTTTGAATGACATTGTGTCATTTTTGATTCAAACAATAGGGCTTTATTCAGCTCACAACAGGCACAGGGAAACCAAAAAGGACCGCAAGGGGTCAAAGTACAGGCACTCTAACACTGGGAGAATCACAAGATACAAAGGGGATGATGTCAATGACAGGACTGGGGAGCACAGAACTGGGAACCACATTTATACAGGACTGACAAGGGAGCAAACAAGAGGTAAGATGAAAGAAGCAATAGGTGTGGGTCCGTAGAGCCACAAGGGAGAGAAGGAGTTGGGCAGGAAGGCAGGGCATGACAAATAATGAAGAAAAAAACTTGTTGGCCAGTTCTTTGAGGCTTTTTATAAATCGTGAATGACAATGACGTTCCTCATTCTCCACTATGGAAAATGTTTCATTGTCTAATACAATCATCTGTATTATTTTTCAAAGTGTAAATATCAGCCAGCAAGACTGACAAGACTGACACATGAAACTGATGCTGACATAGGGATATGTTAACCGATATATCATGCATCTAATAATAAGGAGAAGAAAAAAAATCTCATCTTCATCGTCTGTATGTGAGTGTTTAGCTTAAGCTTTTGAATGTTATGCCCATTTTTCCCATAATCCCTGGTGATTCCACACAAGGTTTTTCAGGGATGCAACTATTGCAGTATAGTTTTTCCATTCATCCAAATCACTTATCCTGACCAAGACACACATTTTCTGACAAATTTATGTCTACAATGGGCGAAAAAATGGCATTTTTCTAAAAATACGGTTACATATAAGTTGGCCTCACAGTCCAGTGTTGGAGGTTCAAATCTAACCTCCATCTGTTTGTGCTGAATTTCCTCCAGGTACTCAAGATTCCTCCTACAGTTCAAAAAATACTCAATTAGGTGAACTGACATCACTAAATTGCCCAGTACTGGAATACCTGGCTGTGTGTGTTCACTGATGGCCTGGCATCCATTCCTGGGCATTACCTGGCCTGTACTTCTGCAGACTTCTCTAAGGATACTGAAGATGGAACAATTGGTGGAGTGAAGTACATGTTGCTAGTTATGGAACATTTATTTAAGGAGACAGTATTACAGGTTGGCAGGAATGGGGCACTAAGGGCAAAATGCAAGTCCCAGCAATTACAGGTGGTTTTATTAATTTCAAGTTATTACAAATTAAAAAGAGATTCATCCATCATATTCAAAAAAGCATGAACTGATTTAGAGACACTTGTCCATTTAAACATCATGTTTTTGGACTTGTGGGAGGAAATGACAGTATTTTGAGAAAACTCGCATAGCTGGGGAAAGTGTAAGACTACCACACCTGCAGCAAAGTTAATACTCACAAAAAAGTTTTCCCCTCCCCTGAATAACCTGCGTTTTTGCAAACCGAAGAATGTGTGAATGACACAAAAACCATTCTCTGTTGCCCCCTGTTGGTTATAATTATAGGGTGTTATTTGTCTGCTTGTAAATAAGACGAACCTTATTCATCCCAGGGGGAAATTCCGGATCCCAGGAGGAAATGATCTCTCTTTGTTCAACTACTCTATATATTGATACTGATTCATTATGGGCTTTACGATAGTCAAATTAGTTTATTTTGATTAGTGCGTTCATGGAATAGAACATATAGCCATTGTCTTAAATAATCAATGGCTTTGGGTATAAATGCTATGAATTTATGATCTGATTGGAAATGTTTTTGGACAATGAATTTGATCAGATATTTTTGTGGGTTGTGGTAGCCCATAAAAAGATATCTTTACAAGTGTTGGTGTTATAGTCCACGGCAAAAATTAAGAGACTACATCACAATGTTTTGTTTCACTCATTTCTATTGGTTGGTTAATTTATGAGTGTGCACAGTAGTGTAGTCCAGGGTATACGCAGGTATACGGCGTACACCCACTTCTTATTAGGTTGTCACAGGGTATACCCACTTCTAAATCCCCCTGTTACAGGTATATGCTGCAGTGTAATACAGGGTATACGCGGCTATACGGCGCTTTTCAGTTAGAGATGCCGCGCCGATCCAGACCTATTTGACACTAACGCTGCCCCTCAGTCTTTTTTGATACTCAGTGGGTGTGAGTGTAGCGACTTCCGCCTGCGGTGACGTCATGCGCATATCCTTCGCAGTACGAGGAGCATAAGATAAGACGTGACGATCTGGGAGTATTTTACGCTTTTAACAGAAACCAGTAGCA
>JAODLD010000101.1:33179076-33190046 GCA_026781065.1 Mormyrops boulengeri | reverse complement strand
ACTCTGAGCTATTAGTTAGGTTCTCCCCAAACGAGCTTGATGGGCCGAATGGCCTCCTCTCATTTGTAAATTTCTTAAGTTCTTAAAACTAAAAGCTTGTTCCAATAGAAGATGATATTGTGGCCACTTTCAATTGGACATTTTTGACCTTTGGTTTAAGTTATCTGGATAACTAAGAATTCTTTTTGTATTAACTCCCATGGCGTCAAAATATACATTAGTTTTACTTGTTTTTTGCACAGACTTCAACAGACCTAGAATGTGAGGATGTTAGCTGTTTGCACCCCCACCCCCCCAAAAAAGAAGGTTAACATTGATGAAGATGTACTTGCAGCACTGAAAGGTATGTGAATTGCTGTTGTAGTGAATAAAGTTAGCTTTACAGTTTGTGGCTAGTTTTCTAAAGCTTTATCAAATCCAGTCCAATTTATTCAGCCAACTGGCAAGTGATGTATGGTATGTTTTTGTCTCAACAGAGTTGCCAAATGTGGTGAAGACGCTGAGGGATTTGATAGAAGCAGTTAAAACTTGTCCTTTACCATCACCCTCAATGAGTAGTTCTTCCAGTGATGTTCAGCCTTCAACTGCGACTTCAACACCAGCAGAAATGGTAAGGACGCCTATAGGTCAGGACTAAACAAATTTCCAGGAAGCTAGATGAAATTTTTTTGGAATCCCGTTTGAACCATGTGGAAAAAAAAAAACGTGATAATAATGAGAAACTTTCTTCTTATTATGACTTAGTATGTCATTACTATAATATACTTTCTCATTATTATGACTTAATACCTTAATAAAACTAAATTGTATGTTGAATTGTTTGGACAGGTAAACATAGCTGGAGGACTGATGATTCCAAAAAGAACTTTTGATCGACTTTCAAGAACAAAAATGTAAATTTTTGTACAAGAGTTGGCGGTTATACTTTTTGGAAGAGAGACCTTAGAATGCCAAGCCTTACTGGACAGAAGACAAGCAAAACCCCTTTGGATTCCGAAAAGGTCAATGCACTCATTGGTATGTTGGTACATTTTAAAACGAAGCTTTGTTATCAATACACAATAAATTACTGTGCTTATAATATGCTTATTGTCCATCCAAGTAATGTCAGTTTAATGTGCATTTTATTAGGATTTGCTTATATGCCTTTTCTAAATCAGACAGTACATTTAGGACTTATTAACTGATCCACTATTAAAATCATTTAGCTTACTTTATAAAGCTTCACAGTAATTTTTTTCAACATTGTTGCTGTTTAATTCTATATCATCTACCATGTTGTTTCCAGATGCAGTGATAACACAGTTTACTGGTACATCACCATCAGAAATCAGGATGATCCTAAGAAGGAAGTGTAACAATGAAGCCTACTCAAGGAGAGCTCAGGAAAGTGTTAAGGAGAATCCTGGTGCTGGCAAAGACAATTGTTTGACAGACAGAGAGTAACTGGACAACACACAGCATCAAACAGAGAAGAATGTTCCAAACAGGAAGTGTCTTGGTTGAATTCCATTTGGGGTTAATTTAATGAAAGGTAATTGATATCATGTTTGTTTTACCCATAGTATTAATTTAAAATCACTTGCACTCATGTGAACACTTGAAAATTTCATTGTGGAGGGTTTACTGTTCTAAAATCTTTTAGTATCTTAAATCTTGTTGGTTGGTTGTTTGGTATTGGTTATTTTTGATACTTAAGCCTATGTCAGTGTCAGAGATATAATTGTAAGTGCATAATAAATATGTTACTAAAATATTCAAAGCATTGTTTTTTTTGTTTCATGTCTGTTCTTACAATGGATTTTCTGGGCTGGCAACTGATTTATGTGACATTGTTCAATCGGTAAAAAATTGCCAGTAATATAGTATGCAAACCTGCAGCAGTTAGTTGATATGTGCATTCAAAGGACATAACAACAAACAATTTTAGTACATTAGAGCATGTCAATTTCATACAGCTTAGAGAACACTTAATAGATGTTTCAAGTATTTCATAAAAGTATACTTAAAGTACCATATTTAGTGTCAATTTATTTATGGGGTAATTACAATTTAAATTGATTTAAGTTCACTTGTAGATAAATTCTAATCTAAATGATATAGCACTAAAATATATATGCTTGTGAGTACATTTCAAGTGTATTTCTTGTCTTTTCAATCTGTTATGTTTGTAATGCTACTAATTTTAGATGGCCAAAAAAAGCACACAGAAGTAGCACTTAATGTATTTTTAATTAACTCAATTAGTAATTAATTGCAATTTAAATGCATTTAAGTTGTAATAAGACATCCCAAAATAATACACTTTCTTAAAAGCATACTTTTTGTGCTTAAGTGTATGTTTTAAAAAGTATATTAAGTACACTTTTTTTCACAAGGGTGACCATGTAGTAAACCGTGGTTTGACGTTCAGAGAGACTCAACAGAGAGTTAGGCCTAATCTCAGCAGATATATTGTTGCATCAGTAATAGGCAGAGGTGAAAAACGACTTTTCTCTACAATTTCTGTACAATGCCAACTACACATAATACATGAATACTTTGTGGCACCTGGCATGTATTTTGATTGGTCTCCATAGGATTGAGGGTCGAGTTCATCAAGGAGGAAGGAGCCCCAGAACATTAAAATCAAAAGTATTCCAGTTAGCAAAACTTTACACTCAAGGAGCACAACATCAGCCAAGATTTGCACAACTATAAGCACATTGTCAGCCTCACACTTTTTGCAAAACACTACACACAGTGATTTGCAAAACACTAAAAACACATGTTTTCATTAGACACAGAAATATATCATGATTTCCTTGCCATTTCAAAGCACTGGCTTTTACATTAGCAGACCTATGAATGAATTGGTTAAACACAACCACAAGGTGTGCAGACATGTAGGGGCTTAATTGTAAACACACCAATCAGGTTTCAGCTCTATAAAAAGGCAACAGGTGAGTTAACCTGTCTTCAACAAAAATGGAAGACATCAGAGGAAAAGCCGGAGTGAGGTAGGTGAAGACCTGGAAGAGGGGGAGGACATGCGCAAAGAAGAGGAAGACTGAATTACAGTTTTTATGATTGTTTACACACTAAAATAAAAATGATCACACAATTAGCAAAACACCTCTACAGATTTGCACAACATTATGCAGAATGTCTGCTTCACACTTTTTGCAAAACATTATACACAGTGATTTGCAAAACTCTACATTTCCCTGTCAAAAAAAGCCCTGGCTTGCCAATGATCACACTCATGAACGAATTGGATAATCACATCGACCAGGTATGGAGAAACACATGTGCTTACAGTTTTTTCTGATTGCTTAAGCACAATTTTTGTAACTATTGGCTATTTTCGCAAATCTCAAAACACACAAATCAATAAACCTCACACCAAATCAGCAAAACATTGTTTATCACTTCCAAAAGCACACAAATCTTGCAAAACTCTTCAAACTCCTTTAAAAATGGTATTTTTGTCCCTAACAATTAACACAAACCATCATATTACTAAGCACACCATGCACCAACTACACACTGATGGTCTAAATGAAAAACACATCTTGCTTTTGCCTTCTCTGTGCACAACTTATGTTAGTTTGAGTCTTGTCTTCTTTCTGGGTTTGGCTACAAGATTTCGTCAACATCGCATGCAATGTCCTCTAGTGCAAGGCACCAGGGAAAATATCTCCTGGAATTCCGTACCCAGGTCTGGCATGACCCCTGGTCAATATCTCCACATGCCTCCTCCATTGCCTGTAAAAGGGCTATGCATTGATGGGGCTGACGGTCATACACCTTCCAGCGCCAGGCAGAGAAGAACTCTTCGATTGGATTGAAGAATGTGAAGTAGGATGAGGGAGGGACAGAGGAAGGGTCAGGGGAGTCAGACATAGAATTACTGATGACATCAGAGCCACGGTGGTGGACCATGTAATAAACCATGGGATGACCCTGAGAGAAGCTGGGCAACGGGTTCAGCCTAACCTGAGCCGCTACACTGTTGCAAACATCATAACGACATTTCGAAATGAGAATCGGTCAGTAAAGTAACTTCCCACTAAGTTTTGTAATACTGCAATACTCTAATGAGAAACACAACAATACTGTAAAAACACTGATTTTTTTTTTCTCAGAATTGTAAGACATCCAGCATCTGGTGGCAGAGGAAGACAATTTACTCCAGAACAAGGGACCCATATAGTCAATATGGTGATTGCAAATAACAGCATAAGGCTAAGGAAAATACCACAACATATAATAGCAGATGACATCACCTTCCAAAATATAAACAATGTGAGCCTCTCAGTGTTGTTTCGTCTGCTTGCATGCAATAGAATCAGAATGAAACAAATTTAAAGAGTCCCTTTTGAAAGAAACAGTGAACGTGTAAAACAACTGTAATATGAATATGTGCAGGTAAGCTATAGTATCATTGGTACTGGATCTGGAGGTGCATAGTGCCGAACATGGGCCGGCTGAGCTGCATTGTTTTGTCTCGTCTCTTCCAGAGAGTGATGGAGCTACAGGCAGATGCCATGGGTCTTGAAATTATTTTTGTGGATGAGGCAAATTTTAATCTTACAAAACAAAGGAGAAATGGCAGGAACATTATTGAACACCATGCCATCATCAGTGTCCCAAGACACCGTGGGGGTAATATAACTATGTGTGCTGCTATAAGCCAAAATGATGTTGTTCACCATCATGCAACCCTGGGCCCATACAACACAGCACACATTATAACATTCCTGGACACCCTGCATCACATACTTACTAATGATCAGAGACCAGAGTAGACCAGGTACATCATCATTTGGGACAATGTTAGTTTCCATAGGGCTGCTTTGGTCCGCAACTGGTTTACAGACCACCCACTCGTCACCGTACACAACCTCCCCCCGTATTCTCCATTCTTGAATCCAATCGAAGAGTTCTTCTCTGCCTGGTGCTGGAAGGTGTATGACCGTCAGCCCCATCAATGCATAGCCGTTTTACAGGCAATGGAGGAGGCATGTGGAGATATTGACCAGGGGTCATGAGACCCAAAATGCTTAGATATATTGTCAAAATGTCAGTGTAAGTATACTTCTGAGCTCCAAAATTATGAATGATAGTTGGTTCCCAACTTCTCGTTCTTCTTTAGCAAACTGATACTTGTTCATGTCAGACACCCATTTCAACTTTACTGAGCTCCATATTACAGTTTGTACAGTTCACTGTCGAAAGAAAGCACTCAGATTTATTTTTCACATCTCACGTCACTATACAATAGCAAACAAAAATGACACACAGCACTGTGTAACACAAAACAGCAAAATGGTAATACAAGAATGACAAAATCATGTGCCATGGCAACTAAAAACACACACTATGCTGTGTCACTGCAATTTATGGAATATATTTTTTAATCATTTTGAAAGCTTGGTTAACTGTTTTATGTGGTGGCTAACATGATCATCACATACATATACAATTTTGGGTGTGAAATTATTACAATGGGAAACTACAAAATCTATTTTGACTAACTAGACTAAAACAACTAAAAATTGTGCCAAATGATGACAATTGTACAAAACCACTTGCACAAGTGGACCAAAACATTTGGAATTTATTGTCAAGTAACGAGAACTGACATTCTGCTGTGCAGAAGTAACATTATGGTGTGGGGATTACACTTGTTTTGCAAATATTAATTGTCATTTGAGAAATGCTCAAAAGTAATCAATAAAAACTGCATAATGTAGAACTTTGTAATTTTGAAACCGGTTGTCTTTGACATGAATAAGTATCAGTCTGTAATAGAAAAAAATATGTCAGTGAAAATGAAAAAGTAGGAACTGACTATCATTCAGCATTGTGGAGCTCAGGAGCATACTTACACTGACATTATGACAATATATCTAAGCATTTTAGGTCTCATGTTTGATTTTGAGACACGAGTTAATAATTCTGGCTTAGTTACAGGTTTTGCAGCTAGTCCATAGTGTTGTGCTATATGCATGAACTGGTTTGAGAAATACTCTTATAGTCTTGCGAATATTAAGCATGTTCCATGAAATGTGCTAAAGCAATCAAGAAAAACTATAAGACCTATCAGGCATATTATTGACTACATTTGAAATAAGTGTTAACCACACAAAGAAGCTGTACTTATACTATATCGTTCTATATCGTTTCCCAACATTTTCTTATTTATTTTTATTTACAGGTACGGTGACTTGGAGGTTTGCCGGTTGCGCTGCATGAGATGGTTCCTGTTGGCTGAAGATGCCTTGAGACTGAGCCAGGTTCAGCAGGAGGTCTCAGGCTGTTGGTGACATCATCAGCCTCTGCCTAATGGCCCAGTGCAGATCCAGGCTCTAGGAGAGGCTGCGCAGCAACTTCCTTCATCTTCATACATAAAACACCATTTTATGAAGTTATATTCCGGATTTTAATTATTTTACAGTCAAGTTTTGGCCTGTGTAAGCCGTGTTTCTTAATGCTATTAACCTGTTTAGTGTGACACTCTTCTATTAAATGTCCTGAGGTGCAGTAATAACTACAATATCATGCAGCTGTCTTTAAAAATGTATGTAATTGAGGGATCTTTTGTGCAGGGCCATTTTATAGCATACTTAAGGATTAGCTAAGCAGGCCATGGTAAATTACATGCAGTGAACGCTCTTTATAGGGGCATTTTTATAACCTAGTATTAGCCGTTTCATATCACTAGTCTTGCTCATAAAGGAATCCATCAACTGACATATTTGAAGGCAGTGATTATTGCCATGACTAGACATTTTTTCATGCTTATTGCAGTTGAGATTGCTCGACCACAAGCAATGAATGTTCTGGCTATGAGAAGACTTTGACCACTTCACTAACCTCTGCCGAGGGATCTGTGAGAGCTCCAGTTAATTCTGGAGAGCCACCACATTAGAAACTGCTCAGTCACTACAAACACTGATTGCTGAATCCCTCTCCATAACTCAGTTCATTTTTATTCAATACAGTATATTTATGTAGTGATATTGGTTTGGATACCACACATAAATATTATATATCGGTGTCTCTCAAACCAGTCCTCATAGTCCCTCAGAAAGTCCATGTTTTTGGAGCAAAACTGTGGACTGTCTGGCATGGAGCTGTGAGGGAGAAAAAACATGGACCGGCTGGGGGTCCCCAAGGACTGGTTTGAGAAACACTGTAACATATATGAAATACATAAGGTGAGTGGCACTGACATCTTATGCCATGAAGTAATTGGAGAGACTTGTGTTTTCACAATGGTGTACAACTCATTGGATCCCCTGCACTTTGCGTACCAGCCACACTCATCTGCCTGCTTCACCAAGCTTACACATATCTGATGACTCAGGCGGCAGTGTAAGAGTCATGTTTTTCGACTTGTATTGCTTTTGATAGCATCCAACCTGCCTTAATTGCATATAAACTCAGGAAGATGCACGTTGATGAGCCAATGGAGACTTGGACAACAAACTACCTACTTGCATTTATGTGAGACTGTAGAACTGCATGTCAGGCACCAGGATGTACAATATAAGAGTACTTCAGGGGACTGTACTGTCACCTTTCCTGTTCACACCTAAACCTCTGACTTCAGCTAGTACTTGGATACCGGTCACCGGCACTAGTTTCTGACAACTCTGGTATTGTGACAGGTATCAACAGCAACCACGATTCGGAGTACAAGGCTGTGGGCAGCAACTTTGCTGAATGGGGCAAGATGAACCACTTGCAGCTCAAAGACAAAAGAACTAGTGGTGGATTCCAGGAAATGGAAGCTCCCAAGACACGAACTTTCATCAAGGGAAGAGAACCGGAGATGCCTGCAATTGCAGCAAGGTGGATTGGGCTAGAAACATTGGGGTGGTGTACAGAAGAAGCCAGAGCCAGCTATACTTTCTAAGGAGGCTTCGTAACAAGATGCTACAGATGTTCTCCCGCTCAGGAGTGGCAAGTGCCATCTTCTACGTTGTAGTATGTTCGGGCAGCAAGGCAAAGACAGCAGCCACCTGCTGGTTAAACAAGCTCATCAAGAGGGTCCCTGGGGAATGTGGCTGAGCAGATGATGCTGTACAAACTTGCTGGCATCCTGGAGAATGCTTCTCACCCTCTGTACTGCACCGTGAACAACTACTAGAAGTCCCTCAGCAGGAGTCTTATATCACCAAGGAATTCCACTGAGTTCCATAGGAGATCCATCCTCCGTCTGGCCATTAAACTGTGCAACTCCTCTCACTTCTGTGGGAGGGCGACCTCCACACCAGCCCACACCAAGCACTGGAGTCTCACTGCTTCCTGACACTTTTTGGGCTCTGCTTTTAATAGTATTTAGTAATTGTATGCTTCATTCTTTTGCACATGTATAAGTTATTCTATATTTTGTGCACATTATATGGCACCTTGTTACACCCTTTCTGCATATGCAGACTCATTTTATATACCTCATCTTTGGATTTTTTTTTTTTTTCTTCATACTTGCATTTTTCTAGTATTGCACTTCACTTGGATTCCTAACTTTATTTTATGTTTTATTACATTTCTTGTATTCTTTATATTTGTTATTTTAAGCACCATGAGAGTTATGCCTTGGCATAACTTCAGGATAAATAAAGTTTGATCTTATTTAATCTCATTTTATTGTCTTATCTCATATGTTATAGCATCTTACACATTCTATGTACTGTATTTTGGTGCAACACAGCTGATCAATGATCATTTGATGTATCGACATATCAGATTCCATACTGTTGTCAAAATGATAAATTATCCAATAAGAAAAAACACAGACAATATGCTACAGGTTAATGTTTTTTTTTTAATTAAGCAAGGCAATGCCCAAAGCATAGTGTCCTGTCCTGTGTACTCATCAGACAGCTTAGCCGTTCATACATGTGGCTATGTGCAGGAATGTTATAGCTGTATGAGTCACTGATAAATGTTTAGTAGCATAAATATGCCAGAAGTTACAGTGGAATCTTAACTGAGATTAACACTACGGAGTGGACTGTTTCTACTTAACTACAGTGAAAAGTACATTAGCTACCTCACTATGGGCGTATAGTACACAATATACTCTAACTCTCAAAATAGAGTTGCTAATGTACTTTTTCACTAGTTGCATACACATGTATATCAAACATAAATTTGTTATTTTATTGGTCCATTAAAAATGACTAGTAGAACAGTAATGCTTCAACAGAACAGTAGTGATTGAAATTTCACCACTAGGGGCTCCCATTAAACCGTTATAGACTTACATTTCACTGCAACCGCCCCCCCCGCCCCGGAACACAGAGTCCCATTGGTACAAGGCCTGCATAATACTAATCATAGTTTGACCAGTGTTAACATGCGATAACAGTAATTAATAAATTAAGAATAACTGAGAAAAACAAACAGTGAGATATCAGTGATAGCAAGCCTAAGTCATTTCTCATTCGTTCAGTCTCCTTCAGTTCTGCACTGCCAGTATGGGGCTGGCCAACCTCAGACATGACCACACACTGCGGGCTGCTGCTCTTTTATGTCCCTGTGTTTCCTGCTGCTTTTGTAGTACCTCTTCAGGGCCATTGAAGGACTTCTGTGAATGTCGAGCTGCATGGATCCTCACACCCCAGTGTGTCATTAATGAGCTGAGGGGCCAGACTCTTTTAACAGGAGGTCATTTCTGACAAATTCATCCTGCTGTCACCTAAGATATACATGGCTTAAGGCAATCATGGTGCCTGCCCTTTTGTTTAGTTGTTCAAGGACCTCATAGAACACAGGGGAGGGACAGGCAGTGCAAATGCATGGCCCCTTCCATGGAGCTTGCAGGTTGGGACTGATTCCTTTGTCATGTAAATTCAGTCCCCAGCTCCACATTTTATCACATCTTGGCTTCACTTCTGGCCATCTTGAGCACATCTGAGGTGCTCCTTTGCTACTTTACTGTATGTGCCTCTCTGAGGCTATGCTCTGTGCTACATAAGAACTCAGGAGCCCCCTTTTCATCCCATTTTAGCTCTGCTGCACCTGACATCTGCTTGCTAACGAATCTCTCTCCTTAACATCAGTGTATTTGGTGTGAACACAATGCTTGAGCTTTGGGTACTGTGGTGTGCAGACACAAGCAATGGAAGTTTGTCATCCCAGTTTCATTGCTTATGGTCTGTATAGGATATCAGCATTCTGGGCATTGGCTCTGTTGTGCAATGGATAGTGAATGTGAGGCCATACAAAGGTTGTGGGTTTGAGTCCTACCAGAGTTGTTGGCTTTTATCATTAACATCATTAAGTTTCACTCCCTCTCAATTTTCTAATGCAAATGTATACCAACACAAACTATTTTTCCATTCGCTTGATGCGTAAATTTTCAAAAACAAAAACGTTAGCAAAACTTCTTGTGTTCATTGTGTTTCTGTAAGACTTTTATCGATAAAAGGGCATGTGTAATGATCCAGGGAAAATCTGTGTCACATAAGTTTCGCCATATCGCCAAAAAAACTCTTTCAGGAATGTTTCCATCCAGAGCTGCACATATATCAATAAAATGTAAATGTATATGTTTGACTTCTCTTATTTTGATATCCAAAAAACAATGGTGCCAGGACAAAATGGAAAGGATATACAGGCAGGCCCTGGTTTAAGAATGTCCAACTTATGGACAACTCATGCATACGAACAAACTGCCATAAAGCCTATTATATTAAAAAATTGGGTTAAATACAATGGTGCGTAACAACGAATATGACGCTTGTGAAAACAATGCGCAGATTCAGTGTTTCATGGGCTCAAGGTACAGTACTGTACCGTATGTAGTTATTAGTGTGCTTGCTCAAGCACACTACTGTTCTTCTTAAGTTTTATTATCGTCTTTATTATTATTCCGTTCACCCATTTTTTGGCCCACTACTCCTCCCAGGGCTTTCGAGATAGAGACCCCGTTCCAACTCTGACACGTCGGGACCGATCTGGAATAGCGTGCT
>JAODLD010000101.1:33162926-33178976 GCA_026781065.1 Mormyrops boulengeri | reverse complement strand
AGAAAGAGAAGCATAGATAGATAGATAGACTAACGAGACTGTCTAGAAGTGAGCAAGCACACTTTGCATTTTCTCTGTGGAAATGCAGTCTAGTTATTATTATTACTGTATAATTATTACTATGCACTGTATTATTATTTTTACCTACAAATTTGACTTGACAGATTTAGGGATCTCGTTCACAACCTGATGACTGTCTGTACAGGGAATTAATTTAGCTCAATTAAATTAGCTCAATTAGTTGAAACTGCACATGTTTATAATCCAAAGAAGATGCCACCAAAACAAAATAATTACATTTTAGAAGGATGTAGTAGTGAAGCACTTTACACCAAACCACTGGCTCAGGCATTTTAGGATATCCAGTTCTACATTTGGAATGCTGGCATATAAGACCTTTTATTGGGCCAGTAATAGGCAGCCACCGATCACCAGTACTGACCTGAAAGCGCATTACAATTGTTCTGTACAAAATGGCAACCTTTGCCGAATATAGAGTTGTGTGAGAAACATTAGGTGTCAGCAAGACAACAGTCCACCACTGCATTTACGCCGGGTGCATGTTTGTGTTTACTGTTGGAAAGGCACATGATAGAAGTCCTATCACCTGTCAGAACTATTGCGTAAATGCCATTCTTTCTCGTAAAAAATGTTTCCACCATAGTTTTTTGCTAAATGTCAAATGTCGACAGAGACTTTATCCATTAAAACTAAGTGTAAAAAGTTTGCACCGACATTTCGAAAATTTTTGTGTCAAACAATGTTTCCATCACCCACTTTAAACATTAAAGTGTTTTTATATATAAAATGTCTTAGATGGAAACCTGCTTACAGAGTCTCTGTCAAAGCTGAAAACTTCCAAGATGCAGACTGGTTCCCCCTTTAGTGTGAAATCTGGAACTGTGTTATGGGGGCGGTGTGCCTGTGATCAGAACGTCACCAGTTCAAATCCCAGGGTTAGTAGAATGATTTCACCTCAGGGGCTGATGATCACAGCCCTTCAGCCCCAGCTGACACAAATGTATTTTGCTTTGGATAAAAAAATCTGCTGAACAAATAAAATGCAAATCTATCATTTGTAAAAGTGTCTGGTTGAGTCACTCTACTTAGCCAATCAAAGCCATGTGATGTGGTTCGGGTTTTGAAAATAAATGTCATGCAGCTGGCAGACATGCTTCACTAAGGCACTTATGAAGTGTCAGCCCATGCAGATGAGTATGTGGTTCCAGAAATTATCCAAAATGAGCAATGTAATTGTAGACTAATTACTTCTGTATTATTTGTACCCATTGATCTGGCACTGGAAATCAACCCATCTGGTGAATTGGTCTGAAGTAGAGACAGTCCAGAGAGGCTCCTGTCAGGGTCAGCACCCATGTGTACCCCATTCTCCCACTTCCTCTGTTTTTGTATTTTGTTCCCCAGTATGAGTTGTCTGTTTCTTGTGTCTTGTGATTTGTATTTGTTTTTGGTTTTGTTGTGCCCCTGTTTGTGCTTCAACCTGTGTTCCCTAGTGTAGATTGTGTTTACCCTATTTCTTAGTTAGTATTAGTTTCTGTGTTAGTTTGATTTCCCTGTGTTTAGTAGTTCCACCTGTTGCCTGTTCTTGTGCCTGCCCTTGCCTTTCCCTGATTGCTCGTTGTCTTACCCCCTCCTGGATTGGTTAATTGTCTGTCACTCCTGCTGTCTCGTTACCCGGTTTTAGTTTAGTATTTAAGTCCCTGCTTGAGTTCTGTCCCTTGTTGTTTCATTGTGCGTTGTTTATGGTGTGTATTGTGTTCTGTTGCTTGAAACCTGCCTGCCCACCCCTTTGTAAGTAGCTTTTGTTTAGTCCCTTTTCCTTTGATCCTGCGTGGTCCTTTTGTTTGTAGTGTTCTGTTCCTATTAAAACCCTTTTCTGTGAGTCGCAAGTGGATCGTCCACTCCTTTTGCCTGCACCATGCCACGTCTGCGCACCAAGTCCACCTCAGTCCATGACAGGCTCCAGGTTGGTAACACTGTAATCTTTGCTCTCACCAATTCAGAGACCTTTTGTGCTGTGCAGTGCTGCCACTTTTTTTTGTATAAATAGGTTGGTCTAAACCCATGCTACACTAATAATTTTGCTTTAGGCTTCAAACTGAGTCTATTGGCATTATTCACAGTATGAACAGCCATGACATGCTATGTCTGACTGAACCTTAACAGTCTGATAGCAATCATCGTTCTCACAGTCCTCTGCGCCTTGACATGACATTGCATCAGTGTTTGTATTTCTATTTCTGTCTTTCTGGCTCTGTGTTCAATTTCTAAATTGGCTTATCTTCTCAAGCCAATGGGCTGACCCTTTGGATGCTTGAACTTGACCAGCCACGTCAAGCTGTTATGATCTGTGTGCAGAAGGAATCTTCTAAGGAGGTAAAGGGAAAATTGGCTGGTAAATATAAGTACAGAGAACAACACACATCTTGTGATGCAATATCTCTGTTAGACCAGTGTAAGTCAGCAACTCCTCCCCCCCAATAGTGTTAAGAGTGTGACTGCAATGCAATGACTACAGGCATCCATTTTTATAGTAGGATATGCCAGAAAAGAGTGGAGGTCATCCCTCTCTTAAATTGCACAAAAGCATTCTGCTGTTCTTTAACCCACTGAAATTGAGCACCATTCTTAAAGAGACTAGTGAGCTCTGCAAAGGAAGGTAGCAATAGTTGCATTGTCCCAGGAAGGCTTGATATTCATATGTTAGTGGGAGACTGCCATTCTTGCACATCCTTACTTGCCTCAGAGTTGGAACATAAATCATCTCCATTGACAAAATGAACCAAAATAGGACTTTCTCTTTAACTTTAAATTTTAGTCCATAGCTGTTGTTTTTCAAAGACATTAACAGGCTTTCTTCAATCCTTCTGTCAAAATCGTGACGACATCCAGGTATATTACTAATGTTTCTCATTGAAGCCATCACTGAAAGAGTTCTATGATCCAAAGACACATGCTTGTCATTTTGCAGAAACTAAATGGCATTCTTGTGTACACACAACCTTCATTACCAGATATGGCCTTTATCTCATGTTCTTGCCAACCACCATCAGAATTGAGAAGATATTGGCACCACCAATCCTCAATCTTGGGTAGACAGGTAGCTTAGATCTGTACTGTCTTTACACTGTGTGCACAATTATTAGGAAAGTGAGTATTATAATTTCATATCATAATTTTCATGCATATATTCCATCTCCAAGCTGTATAAACTTGAATGCTTTTTTTGATTTAAGCATATCAGATGATATGTATTTGTGTAATAAGGGAGGGTGTGGCCTAAGGAGGCCAACACCCTATGTCAAGGTGAGCATAATTATTAGGCAGCTTCTTTTCCCTAGGCAAAATAGGCCAAAAAACCTGGCCTGATTCCATTCTCAGACTGTAAAACAATGTTGATAGGTCTCTTACAGAAATGAACATTTTTGGACACAAATATGAGATACATGACAAAACAGAATATTGTGATGAAATAGTACGTGATGGGCAAATATCTGTGATTTTCATCAGCAGCCAAAAATCTATAAGGAACATGCAACAGTGTTCAAGAGGCAAAAACTTTGCTGTACAGTGTAATTATGCACACATGTGTATTCCCCTGATAATGTTCACACTCACATTTCCTTTGCATAACATTCAGGTTTATTAACATTTTGGATTGACTGATGGCACTGTGTTTGTTTCATATTAAAATTAATCCCTAAAATACAACTTGCCTAATTGTGCGCACAGTGTATAGCTTGATGGGGCTGTGGCAAATCTGCATACACTTCCAACCTGTGGCTAAGTTCCTTACTGGATCAGTAATTGACAAACTAGGCAGTACAGGAAGAGTTTCATTAATGAATTAATTAATAAACAAGCTCCCTTATTCAGTGCAGATTAATTATGAAAGAAGTTGTATATTCTGACAGGTACTCCATAGTTGTAACTTCCTGGTTTATCTTCAGTAAACACTCTGCCACTGGCATATATGGCATGTGTGATGCTAGCAGCTGTGAAGGAGTGATTCATCGTTCAGAGCAGCAGAAACTTCTGAAGCAGATTCACCATAAACCAATCAGCTATCACATGGGTAGCACTTCAGACTCATTGAGAAACTGATAATGGCTTGTCAAGCTCTATACCTAAGTTCCTGATCTCCCACTTGCTTGTTGGCCTCTGCTAGTCAGCCTGGATCTCATATGTCATTTATGACCTCACATAACTCATATGTACCTCTTCTGCCAATTCAAGCTTCCAGTACATAGAGGTTGGGGTGGGGTCATGCTGACCAAAATGTTGTGGATGTTTTGCAGTACCAAGAATACCATACTGGTTGTCTTTGGAAAACCGGTCTTGCTAAATTGCCTCCCAAGAATGAACTTGTGCCGCATTTGGCGAGGATGCAACTGATGTGGAACTGGTCTTTGACAATGGAAGATGACATACTGTAAAATGTGTACATGAGAGCACTAGTAAGGTCAAGTACACGTATTGAGAAACACTCTAAGTCTAATGTTTCTTAAGTAGAGTGTAATCCTCCCTAATATATTCAGGCAGTGAACAGACATTGCAATATCGCAGAGACATTCATGGTACTTATCCGCCTTCATTCCTTCCATATTTTGTTTCCATTCACTTTAATGGTAACAGAAAGGAGTGCACATCCTCATTTTTATTGATAGGGACCATCTTTGTGCTGGGGTCCTTGTGAGCACTGGAGTGTCTTGGTCATTGGAGCTGCTAATTAAGCTCAGGAGGTGAAGAAACGCTGCCCTCCCCTCTGTGTCTCTGCGTCTGACATCTGGCCCAGTGCTGGATGCTGGCCTGCTGGGGCTTGCACTGTATTCTCTTTGCTGGATGACCTTCAGTACTGCAGCAAATGGACCATCAGCCATTGCACTTTAGGATTTCCACTAGGGATGGAATAGGGAAGATGGGAAGAGTTGGCTGTGTATTACGCTGGTGGTCCATACTGGTAGCGTCCAGCTGTGTCACTCCCAGAGGGCGCCCTTTGGCTTAACAAGTTGTGCATTAGGGCAGTGGGAGTCGGTGTGGTGGTCCTGCTGGATGCACTGAGGTGTTGCATTAGTGGAGAGAGAATTCATAGTAACTGCTGAGTTTTTGTCTCTTCACCAAAGGGGGGGTTTGCTGAACTCTGCAGTCACTACTGCAGCTTTTTAATGCTCTCCCTGAGAAATTTTCCCCTTAATCTTATGTTTAGCTCAAGGAAGTGGTAGCTTTTCCGTCGCTCCTTCTCATTATCTTCTTATTATGAAGTTCATCCTCCGTTATTTATTGTTTTTGTTTGTTTTGTTTTTTTTCGGTTATGTTGCTCAGTGCATTCTAGGTCTGCTTCATAGTGCAGCTAATTGGCATATGCTGCTACAATGTGCTAATTTTGCTGGCAGCTCCTTAAACCCTGCTACTCTGGGCTGGGAATCCAGTTTAATTAACGTACTTCTGATGTGTTTCAATGTGCTTGCTAATGGCTACTCTTTCAGCTAGCTCCGTCAGCACCGGGAAAAAGTTCTGATTAAAGCTCACTTATCTGTAATGACTCCAATGTCTTAGTTTCAATTACTTCTGATTAGTTATATTATTTCTTGACACTCAGTCCCACTTCTGACATAATTGTCATGTCCTGTGCACTCATCAAATAGCTTAGCGTAACTCACAGATGTGGCTATGTGTAGGAATGTTGCAGTTGAACAATTTACTAATAAATAAATGGAAACCCTTACAGTCACCACATGACATAAGTTACATTGAACCCTTTACTGACAATGTGGCAGTATACACTGTTGTTTCTGCTTAGTTCCAATGAAGTGGTGCATTAGCGACCTCACCAATGCCTTTTCGGGTTCAAATCTATCTTGACAGGGGGAGATAGTTACTGAATGACAGGGGCCCTAAAAAATCTGGACCTTAGTTGGATTAGTCTGTGTTGCAGGTCCAATATAATGTGCTTCCTTTGGCCCCAAAATATCTAGCGACACTTAGATTTCTCAAGTGACCATTGGAAATCATTAAGTGCACTTTTCTCGTGAATGCAAGAACATAAGCTTAGGAGTGAATATTATAATAATGCTATTATAGCCTCCCTCCTTATCGTAAATGTTTCTCCCATTGGCCAGGCTGTTATATCTGCTGAATCCTATCAAAGTGGTTGCCAGATTGCCTTTTAGGATGTGGGTTGGATATATCACCTGGAAAAGGGTACAGGGCAAAGTGTTCTTGTCATTTGATATCACTTACTATCATGATCTAAACACATAAATAAAACAAAGTTGTTTATTAATCACATATGTGTAACATCATTGTTAGGTTCCTTGGCTTGTTCTCTTCTGCAAGCCACCCTGTTAGCTTAACGAGCGCCGTGGCTCTTTTGCTCTCTGATTTCCTCGACCATCCGTGCTTCATCCCTACACTTCAGTATTTTTTTTTTTTTTTCTGTACATTATTCACCGCTGTGGTACTGCTGTGTTCTTTCATTGGCTTTAGCTCCCATTGTACCCTGCAATTTAGCATCCAGAATTGACTGTGTGGCCAGCTGCTCCAGTAGGTAGGCTCTAATGAAAGATAGAGGGACTCTTTACTAACTGTATATAAAGGACATTTGTCTGCATTTGATTGTACTATATGATTATAAAATGGTTACATCATTAATCTATAATGCATTATACAAGGCATAGAAACATGGTGAATGTGGTTTGAATTTTAGTTTTAGAAAGAGGAGGGATGCTGATATCATGAGTGGGAAAGAGTTTAAAGGGATTAAATATAATATTGATTAACGTGTTTACCAGATAACAACTTTAAAGCACAGCGCGGTTATTACACAGAATATATTCAGTTTCTCTCTCTCTAATGCTAACTATGACAACCTTAACCCCTACCCAGCTCTAACCCTAACCATAAGTAACTAAATACGTGACCATAAGCATTTTTAGTTGGTTTTTATTTTTTTTTATTTATTGCAGTCAAAATTTTTTGTGGGAATCTGAAAAATGATCCCCACAACATCAAAATAACAGGTTTTTTATCATATTATGGGGGACATTTGTAATATAAACCTAATCCACGCACACACATTATCACTGTGCCTTTTAGTTTCAAAGGAAAATCTTGAAAACCTTTCTGCAATATATATATATATATATATAATAAAAACTTTAACTGTTGATTACAAAATATAAACCCTTTACCACAGAACTACAGATCTAGCACTTAGTCATAGATGGAATGAGGCAAGATTTGTCCCTGAATCTGACTAAAATACAGTCAATTAAGGATCTTGTGCATCCAGACTGAGAAAAAAATAATACTGGGAAAGTGACATAATGTGTAGAAGTAAACAGATTTATCAAATGTACAAATACATAACTGGTGGCACAGGGGCTCAGTGGGCTGTACTGGCCTCAGCCTAGTCTGACTCCAAGCCGTGGTTCTCTGCCTGTGTGGAGCTCTCTGAATTCCAAAAAACACGTAGTTAGAAGAATCTGTCTCCCATCCAATGTGTCCCCTACCTTTCCTAGAATAGGGTTCTGGCTTTCTGTGACCCTGTACTGAAAAATCAGCAATGCAAATTATGTAAATACACATTGTTTTTAAATTATTATTTTAGCAGACACCTGCTGAAGGGCCAAGTGGTGAAATCACTCTACTAACCACTGGATTTGAACCTGTGACCTGATTTACAGCCACCCATACACCTCTCCTGTATTGTAAATGCTAAGTATGTGTGCCTGTTTATGCCTGACCAGTGGCTTATCGGGTCTCAGCCAGTATTGCACAATCCATAAAAGCCACAGCATCTGGATCTAGCGAGTACAGTTTACTTCCCCAGGTGTGAGGCTTCCATCTTCAAAGTGTGTTCATTTGTGGCCTCTCTCTTCAGAAGCTCATAGATCAGTATGTATGCGGGGCTTCCCCAGTCAGAAAAGGAGTGAGTATTTTGATTCATCCCCCAGGGCTCCAGTGCTCCCTTTTTGTCATGACTTCAAATGTGTGGTCATTTGCCTTGGCATCACTGTCCACTGTGAGCTTCATGAGAAGCCCACGCATGCTGCTATGCTCACCTGCCAAGGGGATCCGTCTGTCTTTTCCTTCATCACTCCCTCCGCGAGTGTGGCCATGTGCTGCACCACAGAGGCTGTCTGTTGTGCCAGCGATCTGGGCTGGTCTTCCATCCCAACACGGAGGGGTCCCCATGATGCAGACAGAGCGATTGCTCCAATTGATATGGCTGGCTTGTGAACTGTTGCTTATACCCACATTCTCCAGGAGCATGGTGGGGTGTGACTGCAAATGCAGATGGACGTGTGCAAGCACATGCCTTAGAGAGGCAGTTTTTATCAAGTAAAGCTCGGATGACTAGAGGTGCAGGGGGTAATCAGTGAGGAAGGCTGAAGGGACTGAGGTGAAGTCACTTGGCATGGAGATCCCAGGTTCGCTGGAGATGAATTTGGGAATCCTCAATCTATGCCAGATTTGTCCAAAATAAGGAGTGCGAGAAGTAAAAGAAAAGAAAAAGATAACAAACCGGCTGAAAGAGAAATTGGAATTTTAAAAATGCATTCATTCATAGCAAAGGTCAGGTCCAAGATTACAGCTGGTGACTCAGCACCCTGGCACCATTGAGAGAGTTGTTTGAAAAGGAGCACAAATGCTGGGAAAGCAGTGGCCGCTGCCCTGATCAGTCATCTCCAGCCAGGTATAGCTGTGGGTGTGGCTTTGCGGCTGTGTGCTGGCATGGGATCTCAGCACGGATGTGGGTGCGGCTTTGTGGCTGTGTGCTGGCATAGGGTCTCAGCACGAATGTGGGTGTAGCTTTGTGGCTGTGTGCTGGCATAGGGTCTCATCACGGATGTGTGCTTATAGCTTGGCCACTTGTCCCTCGGTAGTCCCTCGGAACCAGAGGCACTGTTGTGACGGTATATTTAAGAGTGCACTCATACAATTCTAATGCATAGAAAATATTCTAGTGTACAGGCAATGTTTTTATTTGGGAATAGAAATTCACAAAATACAATGAATTAATTCTAATGAATTCTATAGTAGCAATGCAGCAAAAAAATTTCAGCAGAGTCGTGAATGCTATGAGGTCTAACCTTCAGTATGAGAAGGTTGACAACAAAGATTAGACCTGTTCTATGATACATTGTCCCCCTGATACCCATCTTCAGACAGTCAATCAGTGTTCTGTTCCGCTAGGCTTCTACTACAGACGTATACTGACATGAAGCCACAATTTTTATATATTGCAGAATATTTGTACAAACTCCTTTTTTGGTTGTCTAGTTCTGGAATTCACCCACTTTGGGGCGCATGGCCATGAGTTTAGCTTTAATATTTTTCACTCTGTCACAGTCATCTTTGAAGTAATGAGTCATACTAATATCCTCAAACTCCAACAACTTTGGAGAAAACAGAAAGAAAGAAATTACATCTGAAGATAGTCCTGCATTGCAGTAAGAATTTGCCTTCCAAGATGACACACAAATTACTTTTTCATATTTTATACTAAACTGTCTGACTTGTATCTTTTGCCTTGATTACAGTGCATTAAAACATGTAAATAATTCATTGTCTCCTTCTGAAGCAGTCTGCAAATCATCTTAACATCTCCCCTTTTAAATAACTAACAAATCAGTGATTATAATACATGTCCACAATACTGACATTTCATTTGTGACACAAGCATCCTATAAGTCCATCTGAAAAATATCTTCCTTTTACTTAAGCATGCTGACCTGCCTAGAATCCAAAGACCCACACATTACTGAAGAAAATGTCAGAAATTGTCTTCCGTATCACTGTCTGGTACAATTATATCATAGAATGAAACTACCATTGTCATACCATCCATCACGACGGACTCGCCTGTCACTCTTGATGACCAAGGAGAATTACAAGTTGGTCCAGGTTGACAACCCCCATGGTTAATTTTGGTGGCTTGTTTCACTTCTGAGTTACATGATTTTGAGGTTGAATGAGAACAGAGAGATGGTTTGTTCATGAACAAAAGAGGTTCAGATGCTGAATCTGGTTCAGCTCATAAAGTACAGTACAGTCCAGCCCATATGAGCATCAACAAATATGGTCTTGCATTTGCTTTAGTACAATGTCTCTCTGAGATGGCAAACTCTCCTGGTCTTTTATGTTCAGCACTTCAGTTTTATTAAAACATGTAATATGTGTATCATTTTCCTGGGTTCAGGCAGTATTTGTTTTCTTCCAAACCTTTACTGTACCTATTATGCAAAAGTGGGTAACTCTTTACTTGAGGGGGTCAAATAATGTAGCAATACAATCTTAGTTTCGGGTTAATCAATACATTAATTGTTAGTTACATACTGATCTCATGTTCATCCATCATTATTTAATCATAACCATGTATTTTATGCAGTTACTGTATTTGTACGAATACATTTTTACTTGTAGCTGACAGTTACTAAAGTTACTTGTGCTCCCTCAAGTAAAGTGTTACCCAAAAATGTAGATGACATTCATATGAAGCAGCACATGGAAAATCAACAAATCCTACATATGATGCTCAGTAGGACCATGTAAGGAAACCTGCAAACCTTTTGCTGTGTGGTAAGAGATCATTTTTGTTAGTCTGGGCTTACCAATGCTTTGTCTCCTTTGATTTTGTGTGATGCTTGACACCAAAGGTTGAATGAAATGTCCGCTTTGACCAAAACGTCACCTTTTGGCACCTCATTGAATGTTCATGTATGTTTTTCTGCACTTCTGCAGTTGCTTAGTTTTCTTGTAAGTACAGTAGAACTTTGGAACTCAAACGCCTCTTAACTCGACCAACTCAGACATCCAACGGGTCTGTTGAATTTTTTTCGTCTTGCACCTCAAGCGAAATCTTGGAACTCAACTGTTCCTGCTAAAACTTGTACGGATCGAAATGCATCTGTGATGGGCTGAAACAAAGGCAAACACCTGCTGGGATGCTGATGCCTATAAATCGCTGTCAGTCTCACGGTGCTGCTCCACTGAGTTCGCCGTGCAAAAGTTGTGTTCCTGTGTTTGGTGTGAATTTTTTTGTGCTTTATCTACAGTACATTTAGTGATACAGTAATCATGGCCCCTAAGAAAGTGAGCAATGATCAGCAAACCAAAGAGGAAAGTAGTGAGAGTAACTGTAAAACTTAAAAAGGGAATTATAGCGAGACTTGAAGTTGGTGCACGTATGTCTGCTCTCACTTTGGAGTGTGGGATTTGTCATTTATTTCATGTTTATTGCTTTTGTATGTGTGCTTTTTCATGTGTGTATTAGTTTTATATTGATTGTTAATGTTTCTTATTAGTTATTTAAACTTATCTACTTAAAGTAAGCAATTATTGTGGAGCTGGAACGGATTAAATTCATTTACATTATTTCTTATGGGGAAATTTGACTTGGACCTCGACCAAATCGCAACTTGACCAGCCTTCTGGAAAGAAGTTTGTGTTCCAAGGTACCACTGTATTCTACTTTCCATCCAGAGTCTGAAGCATATTGCTAATTTCCGCTATATACTTTCTGTAAATCTTCTTGACAGTAAATTGCTACCAGTCATCACCAACAATGGTTAAACTGATGATTGCCAGAACTGAGTGCTGGTAAATGTGCTTATGCAATTTTTTGACTATAATATTATTTCTTCGTTCCAAACAAAGTTACTGTGAGGCATCACTGAATAAAAATAGTTTGTTTTCCTTTCGGCATCATTTAGAATAAGCAAGTTTTAATTTAATTATTTAGAGTTCTGAGACAAGCTGTTCAGCTCAGCGGCACATTTGCTAAGCCTGTTAAAACAGCCCACAGAGAATATCAGGGTGTGATACCTGATAGAGTGTCACCCAGTGTAATGTACTACACTGAGTGATGCTACAAGTTACTGTGCAGATTAACTAGTGCTGTCTGATGTCAGATTTTTATTGTAGCTGTGTCCCACAATAGAAAATTATGTAACTGAGGGTCATGTAAGCAATTTGGTTAGTACTGACTTATGATGAGGTAACTCGGCATACTGTATGTTTGGGTACCACATGGAACCAAACATGGAAAAAACATGCAATGTCCACACACACAGGTTTGTAATTTTATCTTTGAGGGGGCTCTCCATTCATTTCTATGGGGAAAATTCTAATTCCAACATGACAACCTTAAAGCCTACCTAGCCCTTAACCATAAGTAACCAAACAAAATACGAGACTTTTGACATTTTTAGTTTTAGGTGTAATTCAAACCCCCAGCCTGAAGGGCTGAGGCACCAGTGCCAGCCATTAGAACAGGTGAAATGGCCGTGCAATGGACTGGTAACAGTATCCCCTGAGACATGGCATGTGTCTCCTGGGATATATGAAAATATGGATGGATGGATGGATAGATGGATAGGTCAACATAACAGGATTAAGGATGAGGTGGAAGGCAGAAGTATATACTGTCTTTTTTTTATTTTTTATTCCAACTTATCAAACAACTTTTCAGGTAACTGATTTTTTTTCATATTGAACAATGCAACATAAGTAGATCAAATAGTACACACTGGCTTTCTTGTGTTTTGTATTAGTATCACATTGTTTATTTCCATCATGAAATCTGCTAACCCTGCTGCTCTTTTCCCTACGCATTCTTCCATGCTAAGCTGTCAGGAGAAAAGCTACACTGTGCACTATAGTCAATACAAGCTGTTCTTCTGTGCTAACTAAACAAGACTAGCGTGAAAAAAAGTAATTAAAAGAATGGCAGCCTAGACAGAGGGGACGACATGGTGGGTATCGCTGCGGCCTCACACCCACAGACTTTGTGAGATTGATTCTTTCCCAAGCTCTAACTGTGTGTGCAAATTACATGTTCTCCTCATGTTCACCTCAGTTCCCAGACCCTAACACTTCTCCATGATGTTTCAATGGGATTCTCCTTGGTGAAATTGCCTGCTCATGCCTTAGCTTGTTATTGAGTTGTCTATCTGTTACAGAGCTGCTTTTTTTTTTTTTTTTTTTACTTTTTACAGAGACAACGCCTTTCCTTCCGATTTCTATGCAAATTTCAAGCAGTTTTCTCAAAGTCAGAAAGTTGGGCAATCTGCATAACTGAAGCATAATTGTATGCCAGAAGTCATTGATTTCTAAGTCGTCTTCTAGCCACCATAGCCAAGATATTGAGCAACTAGACCTGCCCAGCATTTCAAAACAAGCCATTAAAAATGATGGGATATTAATTGCATCATTAACACAGTAACTAGACCTACGTGTTAGCGCATACCTTTTTGTCCTCATTTGCACAAGGGCTCCCCTTACTTTGAAAGGAACCTGTCGCTGTTGAAGTCTGCTCTCTTTTAAAAAGCTTAGGTGTATTCAACTGTTAAACCGGGTTTTGAGTCTTGCATTTCAAGGTTGCCTGGTGTTCTCTACATTTTTTTTTTTTTAGGTCGTCTGTCTTCTCTGCCTGTGGAGAAAAGTGTTCAAGAAAAAGAAAAATGTGGGCAGAAACTGGACTTGTTTAGTAGGGATTTAGTTGTGCCAGCTACAGATGGACAAGGACTCGATATGTAACATACAGGAAATGGACACACTGTCATATAAAATCTAATCTAAGTAAAATACAATTTGATGAAATAGATTATGAAAGATCACATGAAACCATGCAGACATTAATATAGTCAAGACTAACGACAATGCAAGTGTGAGTAGAAAATATCACAGTAACACTCGAGGCTGTTGAACATGCAGATACTGCCAATGAAAAGATAATATATTGCCACCCCCTGGGTGGAAATCCAGCATCGATGCCACTATTTTATGTTTTACCTGTTGCTTCACACAAGGGAGAAAGATTACCCTAATACTGCATTCAATGTGGTAAGGATTTTAATCATGCATGACATTTATAGGGCATTTAATGCAGAAGAAAACCATCTGGAAAATATTATATTAAAATTGGATATCAGGGGAAAAGTTCAATGTTAAATTCTCTCAGGAGAGAAAACCTTTGTACTCTTTGTGGCACCTTAAACCTTCAGTCTGCTGAATCCATACGTCAAAGAGATGATATAGTTGCACACAGCATGGGAAGACATAGATGTGAGATGCATACCAAAGTAACCACTAGCAGGGACAAGAAAATCACAATTTCTGTTTTGAGTAGGAAAGAATTCATGATTCATATTTTACCCAGAATTGTGCAGCCCTACATCTTTTTTTACATTTCTGTTGCAGACATAACGAGGCCCAAAAAAAAACATGTGGCTTTAGCCAAATAATAACAAGCTTAAATGCTAAGGGTACTGTATGCACAGTGCGTATAGGCGTTGAGCTGCAGGTACCCATGACCACTTGCATACTTGTTATAACTTAAAATTAGGCAACAATAACCAAGGACAATGACCATACATAGTGTAAAGGCTGCATATATTTTTGCAAATCATCTTAGATGATTTACTCTTTTTTTACAACTTTTAAGTTGCATATTAATATAATATAAACAAAAAAATCTAACCGTTCCGTCTGATGTATTTTTGTTTTAAAACACTCAAATATCTGTAGGTACCTTTATAATCTTTCAATATGGTCTTTCATGATACTATTGTAAACTGCTTGAGAATCACTCACTAGTCAACAAATGGTTAATAAAACATTTAGTATATTATACTGGTCACTGGGGTTTTACAGTTTTGGGTCATTTTCAGGACTTGAGTGTATGTGAGTCCATTAACGTCTTAGAACTGAAGGTGGCACCAGAGTGATTCCCAGAATCACTTTTGAGCAAACTTAAAATACTCCTCAGTGCTCAAAGGCCAACTCAGTGCCACACAGTCAAGTTTTATGAGAGCTTGTTAATAAATGAATTATAAATGAATTTATGAGGCCATTACTTAAGATAATCCAATGGCCCCAAACACGTTGACGACAGAAAAATTCCCAGAAGTTCCCTGCAGGGTCAGTACAATAGGCCACCACAGGTAGGGCAGTTATTAGAAACACTTGCTTACTTTTGCTATGAGATGAAAATGTTCACTTTAGATGAATAATGGAGAAATTCTTGAAATTTATCCTGGTAGCCTCTCCTGGAGCCGACACCTTATTGTGGTGGAGGGGTTTGCATGTTCCAGTGATCCCAGGAGATAAGTTGCCTGGGGCTTTATGCCCCTGGTAGGGTCACCCAAGGCAAACGGGTCCTAGGTGAGGAACAAGACGAAATGCGGCTCATTAGACCCCTTATGATGACAAACAACATGGATTCATGTTTTCCCTCGCCCGGACGTGGGTCACCGGGGGCCCTCTGGAGCCAGGCCTAGGGGTGGGGCTCGATGGCGAGTGCCTGGTGGCCAGGCCTGCACCTATGGGGCCTGGTCAGGCACAGCCCGAAGAAGGCACGTGGGTCCCCCCTCCAATGGGCTCACCACCTGTAGGAGGGGCCAAAGGGGTCGGGTGCAGTGTGAGTTGGGCAATGGCCAAAGGCGGGGACCTTAACGGTCCGATCCTTGGCTGCAGAAGCTAGCTCTAGGGACATGTCACCTCTTTGGCAGGGAAGGAGACTGAGCTGGTGCGCGAGGTTGTGAGGTTCCGACTAGATATATTTGGGCGCACCTTGACATACGGTCTCCTCGAGGGGTTGGACCCTCTTTCACTCTGGAGTTGCTCGCGGGGAGAGGCACCAAGCAAGGGTGGGCATACTTATTGCCCCCTGGCTGGGCGCCTGCCCATTGGGATTTACCGCAGAGGGTAGCCTCCCATCGCCTTTGGGTGGGGGGATGAGTCCTGACTGTTTGCGCTTACGTACCAAACGGCAGTTCAGAATACCCACCCTTTTTGGAGTCCTTGAAAGGGGTGTTCCTCCTGGGGACTCTCTTGTTCTGCTGGGGCACTTCAGTGCTCACGTGGGCAATGACAGTGAGACCTGGAGGGGCATGATTGGGAGGAACGGCCCCCTCGATCTGAACCTGAGTGGTGTTTTGTTATTGGACTTCTGTGCTCATCACGGATTGTCCGTAATGAACACCATGTTCAAACATAAGGGTGTCCTGGTGCACTTGGCACCAG
>JAODLD010000101.1:33150426-33157926 GCA_026781065.1 Mormyrops boulengeri | reverse complement strand
GTGAGCTGTTTAATGCACTCTAACACTCCCAACCGAGGAGTTGCTGTGTTGCTGAATTTACCCCCAATAAAACATCAAACATTATGTGGCCTCTATTTTTCCAGAAATAACCACAGAAATTAAAAATGAAATGTGTTTTGTTGAATGTAGTTATGCATATAGCAATGAAATGCCTCTGGCCAGCCTCAAACTCATGACTGGAGGGGTACAGCATCTGAGCTCCATGCGCCACCCATACAGCTATGCGGCAGCCAGGTGAGCAAGGAGACACAATAGGGGCTGAAGGACTACGGAGACTGTAGAAGTAGGATGACCAGCGATGCCTACTGGCAAAAAGGGGACAAGACGCATAGAATAGGGTTGGACAGTCACCAACCCTGACAGATGGAGATATCTTAAAGTGGCATTGGTTTACTGACCAAAAAGGGCCAGATGGGATGGAGATCTTCAGCAGCCTCTTGATGGAGATGTGGGTCTGTCCATTATTGACTCTGAAAACCAGCATCAAGGACTTCAACTTGATTGAGTGCCTATAAGGAGCCAATGAAGAGAATGTATATTATATATATATATATGTATATATCTGTAAAAATGTATATATTTTTCTTTGAAATATGTGCCAAAATTAAATTTACATTCAGTAATGCTAACATTCATATTGTAATCAACTGATTGCTGTTATATTAAGATTCAATCTTTATTATCAATATACACTGCCCAAAAGAATTAAAGGAACCCTTTTTAATTAGTATAGCATCAAGTCAGTTAAACTTCTGGGATATTGGTCTGGTCTCTTAAGTAGCAGAGGGGGTTGTTAATCAGTTTCAGTTGCTTTGGTGTTAATGAAATTAACAACAGGTGCACTAGAGGGGCAACAATGAGATGACCCCCTTAATATGAATGGTTTAACAGGTGGAGGTCACTGACATTTTTCCCTACTCATCTTTTCTGACTGCACTTCACTAGTTTTGCATTTGGCTATGGTCAGTGTCACTACTGCTAGCATGAGGCGATACCTGGACCCTACAGAGGTTACACAGGTAGTCCAACTCCTCCAGGATGGTGCATCAATACGTGCCATTGCACTTATGCCATTCCAAGGGCATGGAGGAAATTCCAGGAGACAGCCAGTTACTCTAGGAGAGCTGTACAGGGCCATAGCAGGTCCTTAACCCATCAGCAGGACCGGTATCTGCTCCTTTGTGCAAGGAGGAACAAGATGAGCACTGCTAGAGGCCAACAAAATGACCTCCAGTAGGCCACTGGTGTGAATGTCTCTGACTAAACAATCAGAAACAGACTTCATCAGTGTGGCCTGAGGGCCCAACATCCTGTAGTGGGCCCTGTGCTCACTGCCTGGCACCGTGGAGCTTGATTGGCATTTACCATTGAAACCCAGAATTGGCAGGTCCACCACTGGCACCCTTTGCTTTTCACAGATGAGAGCAGGTTTACTTTGAGCACATGTTACACATGTGAAAGGGTCTGGAGAAGCCATGGAGAATGTTATGCTGCCTGTAACATTGTTCAGAATGACCGGTTTGGTGGTGGGTCAGTGACGGTCTGGGGAGGCATATCCATAGAGGGATACACAGACCTCTACAGGCTAGACAGTGGCACCTTGTCTGCCATTAGGTATCGAGATAAAATCCTTGGACCCATTGTCAGAACCTACGCTGGTGTAGTGGGTCCTAGGTTCCTCCTGGTGCCCGACAATGCCCTGCCTCTTGTGGAGAGAGTATGCAGGCAGTTCCTGGAGGATGAAGGAATTGATACCATTGACTGGCTCCCACGCTCGCCTGAAAAATCCAATAGAAAACCTCTGGGACATTATGTTTCAGTCCATGCGACGCCACCAGGTCGCACCTCATACTATCCAGGACCTCACTGATGCCCTGGTCCAGATCAGGGAGGAGATCCCCCAGGACACCATCCATCGTCTCATTAGTAGCATACCCTAATGTGTCACAGTATCTTATTGGTCCAACACATCTCACAGGTGCTTGACACATACCCAACTGTCCCATGATGAAATAGAAAATGGTGTTCATTGGACCAGGTGGCCTTCCATTGCCCCATGCTTGCGTGCCCCTTGTAAGCACCTTCCATGGTGAATAGGGGTCAGCATGGGCAATCTGTGTAGCCTGTGGCTACGTAGCTGCATATGCAACAAGGTGCGATGCCCTGTGTTGTGACAAATTAATCGCATATCCATCCTCTAAATTATCTGCCATTTGTGGCAAACAGTAAAAACCACATACTCAGTTAATGTCAGAGGTGGAGATTTCAGGTCCAGAGAGTACAAATCCAGACCAAGATTTTGTTTCAACTAACAAGGTAAGTATAAACTTGTTGGTTGAAACAATTTCCTGGTCTGAATTTGTACTCTCTGGACCTGCAATCTCCACATTTCATGTCTTTGTCACTGAATACATACAGCAACAGATTGAGTCAAGAGGTTCAGTTACTGTTTAATTAAGCATAAATTAAGCAAAAAATGTGAGATACAAGTGATTTTAAATGTAGTCTGTTGGTGCAATACATGGTGGATCTAGCATCTGAGGAATCCTGCCTTTTGGAGATTTTCACACACTATATTGTGAGTATAGAGAGAAATGTGGCAAAAACAGAAACATTCCGTCAGTGTGGGTGAAAACATCTTTTTAATGAGAAGGGTCGGAGGAGAATGACCAAAGTAACAGTCCAAGCTAACTAGGAAAGAATAACAGCTCAGTACAACAGTGGTGAGCAGAAAGGCTTCTCAGAATGCTTGTCCAGGGTGTGGCATTTTGGAAGCAAAAGTGATCTTGGTCTTGAATCTTGAATCCTAGACCCAGCTAGGTGCAGCAAATGAAATGGCCTCTTAGTGCATGCATAGGTTCCAATAAAACCAGTAACATGTCTAGTTAAGTTCATTATGCTCATCCAAAATTAACATTAACACAGATGTTCCCCAAGGGTATCCACTGTCCTCATTGCTTTTTATACAGCTACTGCAAACTACTATGTGAGTCACTGCAAGAAGTGCTCCGTGATCAAATCAGTGGATGAGACAGTTTGAAAAGGTCTTTTACTGGTCAAGGAGTTAAAATCAAAGAATCTGATTTTTCTGCGTTCTAAGAGCCAGTTAACTAAGCTGAAATGTAAATGCTACAGCATTGTAAGTAGGAGCTTCCACACAAAATGTGGTTTCTGAGTAAAGAAAACACTATGCTTAGGGTCAGGCACATAAATGCTGTCTGTGTCCTATTGCACTTTTGACAGGAGCTTCAGTAGTAAAAAATACTTGCAGAGTACAGAACCCCATGTGATGTTTTTGTTGAAACCTGTTGTGGACATTGTTTTAGGATGCAAAACAAAATAAACAAGCAGTCAGCTGACTGCAAATATCAGTTTCAGAACTGAGCGCACCATTTCATGAAATAAAATTCTCCAAGGACTTCAGCGAGAGAAATCTCTTAAAACACCTTAAATGCAAAAACACTGCAAAGAAGGTAATTATTTGCTGAACAACAAATCATATGTTCAGTTGAGTCACCCTTCATCCTGCTCTGAATGAGTACATTCACGTTCAAAAGATGGTCTAATCAACTCCCTAGAGGTTGAGGCAAATGCTAATAAATACAAAGCCAATCTGTGTGATAATGTTCATCCTACAATGAAGCATTTTTACATGAATGTGAATCTTTGCAGATGAAAATGCCCCATCCACATGACACTGAATAGTGTGAGGGTCATTAAGAATTATATGTCTATAAACTATATATTCTGACTGTCACCATATCTCAGCCCCGTTTAACACTGACGGGTGATTATGGAGTAGCACCAGAGACAGCTTTTTATCTATCCACCATGAATAAAACATCCAGTTCATTGTGGAAGAATGATGTCGAAGAATGATGTTCAAACAATTGAAGGTGATCTGTGTCAATGCAAAGTGAAGCTGTGAAAGTGGCTTGCAGAGTATCGACTGATTATGACAATTTAAATTTGTGATTCAGAACTTTTAAGGAACACAAGGATGTTATTGTCACTTCAAACATGCTGAGATCTTTGTCCTTTATTTTGTAGGGGAGTTTTGTTTCTACTGAAAAAAAAATTTATTCCACAGTGATTTATTATATTGCCTTTCCTGCAACCTTAAGGGTTTAAACATCTAGCCTTTTTCTCTTTCTCTGGCTTGTGGTCCCTTTCTGAGTACATTATACTGCTCCGTGGTCTTGCCTGGCCATACATTATACTGTCTGTTTATAAGGAGAACGTAATTCAGCTCCAGAGTGCAGAATGATGAGCTGAAGACTTGGCTGCAGGCAGTGTAGGCCTGTTAATCCAGTTAGACAACGTGTTAGTGGGATCAAACACAAACTTCACCAAACTTACATCCATCTTTCAAGCAGTTTTCCAATAAAGAGTCACATACTTACCTTTAAGAAATATTTGAACAAAACATATATGCAAATGTATACGGGAGTTATTACAACACTCTATTTTTATTCAGCCTTTGGTTAAGGTAAACAGCCTGTGGCAGTTATATTCTGAACTATTTAAAGGTTTACTGCCAGGTACATCTATCGATGTCAAGTCTCAATAGTCATTTTTTTTGTATTCAAAGGAGTTTCAGTTGGGTTGTTCAGTAATTTGAATTATTTAACAATTAAATTGTGAGCTTTTCTTGTGCTTTAGAATATATCTGTTCTACCGAATCATTACATATTTGAAACCCCAGTTCTGTCTTACTCAGTAATCAAAGGCACAGAAAACACACAAGTCATATGCTCCTTGATCCTCTAAGCGAATGTCTTTGCTGTCCCTCTGCAGACACATCTCCTCACTGCTCTCCTTTTGTCCGTGCTAGAAATAGATGCTGCTATTTCTACTAGGTCTAGGTGCTAATCGAAGCGGCAAATTCTATGATTTCCGAGGGGAGACTACAGACTGTCACCGGCACTGGGGCAGTGTTTTGCTTTTGCTAGTATGGGTTAGATGAACATGTTGAATCTGATCCCTACTACAAACAGTATAAATCTCAGTTCAAGATTGACCTGTTATATTAAGATTAAGATTGACTTTATTGATCCCAGTGGGAAATTCTGGTGCTTACAGCAGCAAGAACAAGTGTTCAGACGAACATAAATATAGTGTGAAGCAGATAAGGTGGAAGGACAGTGTCAGGATCGGTGTCCATCTGGCCCTGTCCCACGTGTCTTCTCCCCATTTGGCCAGCAGTTCTCGCTGGACATTCCATTTGTTATTACCCTAGTATGTCTCCCTGTTACCTGGACCGCTATGACGCTTGACAGGCTAAGTGGCTGGCCACTGTCCCATCTTCCCTTTTGTTGCAACTAGTTTATTAAACTTTTGTTATTTTGTGTTTTCTTAGTTCAGTGTTTGTGTATTTCAGTTTCTTGTTTAAGTTTTCCTTTTCTCTTTAGTTTCTCTTAGTGTTTGGACCTTTTCAGTATCTGTGTATTGACCTCATCTGACCCTTGTTGTCCCTAGTTTGCAATAGCCACACCTCCCCCTTCGTAGCCTTGTTATCAGAGCATTTAAGTGCCTGCCTTTGTTATGCTCCTTAGTTGGTCATTGTGGTTTGTTTCCCAGTCTTGTGCTGGTCCCCAGTTGTGTTCAATTGTGTTCTTTCCTGTATCATTTAGTGCTATGCTCCTTCCTTGATCCCTACATGTCTTAGTTGTAGTTTTAGTGTTTGTTGTCTTTGTGTTCTTGTTTTAGGTCTTGTTTTACCTGTTTTGTTTTGACCCCTTGTGGTTCCTTTATTTTTCTGGTTCTCCATTTGTGTTCTGTTTTGTTAGTACACCCCTTTTGAGAGTGGAAACATGGATCCTTCCTCCTTTGTGATGCTCCACCGTAACAGACAGTACACACTGTGAAAACAAGGCAAACGAAGTGCAAACAGATTTAAAAGGTAAACGCAAATAAAGGATTCTGAAAGACAGAATGTGATACTATAAATAAATAAATATTTAAGAATAAGAATAATAAATCCTGTGCAAATAAATTATGTGCAATTACAACAAAAAGCACATGACTTTCATTATACTGTAACAGCATGTTATGGTTGGGGTGGGGAGTGACACGTTGGGAGGAGGTGTTGTGGTATCTGATAGCAGCAGGCAGGAACAATCTCCAGTAGTTTTTTTTTTTATTATACCGTGGTGAAAAATCTATGGCTAAATGTGCCCCAGAATAGCGCCCCCTGGAGTAGATGGGCAGAATTGTTCACAATATTGGCCAAATTTGCCAACATTCTCTCTTCTGCTACCATGTCCCGTGGGTCCAGGGTCAGTTTTGTGATGGAGCTGGCCTTCCTGATGATTGTTCAGGCGTTTGTTCAGGCGTTTGGCATGGCAGTTTCCCAACAGGCTACACTGCTCCTTCATTAGTGATGGAGGCCTTTGAGAGAGTGATAAAGCAGGTGGTCCAAGCTCAGGTGCAGGGCTTTTTGGACCCCCTGCAATTTGCATATAGAGTTGGTAGAGGTGTGGAGGATGCCACTCTGATGCTGTTGAATAGTCTGTATCATCATCTGGAGATTCCCATGTCCCATGTCCCACGCCAGACTACTCTTCCTTGATTTCTCCTCAGCTTTTAATACTATACAGCCACATCTGCTTGCTGAGAAACTACTCTCTGAATTTAAACTTGATTTTAACAACACTGGGTGGATTTTAGATTTTATGACAGAGAGAACACAGTGTGTAAGGATCAATGGTGTCCTTTAAGACAGGCTTCACTCCTCCACTGGATCACCCCAGGGGTGTGTTCTTTGTCAAAAACTAAGATGGTGATTGACTTTAGGAAGTGTGCTGCTATTCCTAAGGCAACATTGATAGAGGGATCTGAGGTGGAACTGGTAGACAATTATAAGTATCTGGGTACAGTGCTGGACAATAGGTTAAATTTCCAAGCTATATCTGAGGCTATCCATAAGAAGGTTCAGCAGCGTCTTTATTTTCAACATAAATTTCCCTGGTGGGATAATAAATTTGACTTGACTTAACTTGACACTGTAGAACATATGTGTGGTGGCTAAATGCACAGCAGCTTGCTACATATGTTAAAATACCTAAGTCTCCTTGGAAAGTAGAGTCTGCTCTGGCCTTTCCTATACAGCACCACTGTGTTTTCCATCAGATGAGTCTGCTGTTTAGGTGGAGCCCCAGGTCCTGCACCACCTTCCTTTTCTCCCCCTGGGTGGTGACTGGTCTCAGGGGCTGCCCCACCAGTTTATTTGATTGCTGTTGTTGAGCTGCAGGTTGTTCTCTTTGGAATGCAAGAAAAACTCCTCTATCAGTCCTCTGCACTCTTACTCATCTCCATTGCTGATATATCCTACAATGGAGGGGTCATTTGAGAACTTCTGCAGATGGTAAGAGCTGGTGTTGTACTTGAGCTTTGTCATGTAGCAGAGATGTTCACAAGTCATTTTTTCCAAGTCCAAGTCAAGTCTCAAGTCTTTGTACTCGAGTCCAAGTCAAGTCT
>JAODLD010000101.1:33138018-33150326 GCA_026781065.1 Mormyrops boulengeri | reverse complement strand
CATTATAATGCAAACTCGCATATTCTAAATAATACAAATTAAATACAGACTCAGATCACAATATATTAAGTCAGATTGATAATATTAATGTCAGTTAGTTAGATAAATCTCTCACCTACTAAATACATACGGCACGGTACATTAACAGGCAACTCCAGAAAGAAACTTAACTCGGATTAATATAACACGATTGCGTGTTAATGATAAGATCTCCGGTTTACTCTATATTAACAATGTTTAAGTTCTATTATAAAATACAAACCAGAATTTAACTTAACCCATTAAGTCAATCACGCACGGCAACAGATAAATGGTGTAACAGAAATTCACGGAATTACATGCCTCCATTACTCCAGCAGGTACGCATGCACCAGTGACACGTATTGCGCACACTGCCATGACTGTCCGGTCGGCTACCGATTGCGTCTTTAGGGCTTTCGTACAACATTGGAAAAACTGAAATGAATGAAATAAATAATTCCATGAAATGAACATTGTTCACGAGTCACAACCACCCAAGTCCAAGTCAAAAAGTCGTTGAGGGCAAGTGTAAGGTCAAGTCAAAAGTCTTTGTTTGTGCAACTTAAGTACGACTCGAGTCCGAGTCTCAGACTCAAGTCCCCGTCTGTGTCATGTAGAGGGTAAACAGGAATATGGACAAGACCATTCCCTGAGTAACGTCAGTGAATATCCCCAAAATAATCATATGTGACATCACACAGAATTTCGTATGATCTGTAACACATATGTCATTCAACGTTTAATTAGTAAGATAATAGGTGTTAGGTGTTAAGCACAGAGGCAGATCTTAAGCTGTCAAAGCAATCATCCTTGACTTGAACATCCTTGAACATCATTCATATTTTTTCATATTGATAAGATAAATTCCTTCAGTCTCCTTAGCTAACCGTCCATCCATTTATCCACTGCCAAAAGTGCTTATCCAATTGTGGCTCACAGCACCATCCTGCCCCTTAATAGACAGTGATGCAGAGCCAGCAGGAGTTTTTCATATAGGCTGTCTATATTCCTTAAGCTGAACTCAAACTGAACAGCATTTCGGGAAGCACGGGACACAAGGCAGGGGTACATCCAGGACAATGATAATAAGCACATATATTATACACTGCAGCCATAACAGCATTCAGTATATTACCAAGTTAATTTGGTAATTTATATATGGTATTAGTATAGTACTGGAATTCTACATCTAGAACAAAATATAAATATGATTCAGATTTTCTTAATGGCAAGCTAAGAAAGGACTGATATATTCATCATGCAGAATAACATGCTTGACAGATTTTTACACTCTGCCATAAATAAACTGAACCTATTAACACAGAATCTCTGCATAAGAGCACATGATTGCTGAGAATTTTTAAATTTAGCACAAAGTGTCTGTGTACACAGCCTTTCTCATTTGGCTGTGATGGCTGGTCATGACCCGATACACAGTCAAACAGAACAGCGGTGGCCTCTGCTGCCCCCAGGATATCCTTGGCTGATGATCCCAGCAGAAAAGGCCAAACAGCATCCTCCCAGATGGTGATGTGTGCTTCTCTGTGCTCAATTATCACTTAATGCTTAAGCAGATGTCTAGTCCAAATCTCCGGCATTCAAGAGAACAGTTGGAAGGGAGCAAAAATGTGCACTGTCTGGTAGGGAGCTCGGAGGGAACAAAAACATGGACCGATTGCGAGTCTCTGAGGACTGGATTGGGAATCACTGCTTTAGATAATGGATCATAGTTTGTCCGATTCTAGGCAAGTAATTGGCAGCAGAGCAGTGAAGATCAATGCTTTTTCGCACACCTCAGATCTCTCTCTGAATGCTGCAGCTGCCTGGAGGAGACTCAAGTCAACGCTGGTCATCCTAACACCTAAGAAATGCAGTGCTTTGACAATTTGCAACTATGAACACAAAACGGACCCAGCAGGTGTTCTGCATGAAGCAGAGATGCCTGGCGAAACTCCATTGACACCCTACCACATGACCAGTGTCTGGCCCAGAGATTCTCCAGTGGCCAGTGTAAAGCTCCCCTTTGCCATCATGCCAGTGGAATGAGTCTTCCTGGGTGACTGTAATCCTGAGCTCCATGCTAACAGCAACACATTTTAAGTATTTGCATTATATTACGTAATGCCTTTCATATTTTTCAGATGACCATTGTTTCACTGACTGCTCATGCTGGATGCAAAGACCTAAAACTGACTGTTTGATCACTAATATATTTTTCTTAGTCTAATACAAAATAAGGTTTATTTCACCTTTTCACCATGTTTAACTGAAACACCCTAATTTTACATAGCTGTGATATGTGATTTTTTTTCCATGTTGAAGAAAATTGAGACCGACAAGCTAAAACATCATGATCACCTGCCCAATATGCTGTTGGTCAACTGTGTGCCGCCAACACAGGTCTGACCCATTGAAATATGGACTCCACAAGATCTCTGAAGGTGTCCTGTGGTACCTAGCAGTAGATCCTTTAAGTCTTGTAAGTTGAGATATAAGTTGAAAACCCTCCAGATGATGCTGTCCCTCCCCGACTATTTAAAGAGGTTTTCCCCACCATAGGGCCATCTATTCTTTCACTTATTAATAGCAGCTTGTCCTCAGGTGTAGTACCTAGCAATTTTAAACATGCAGTACTCCAGCCTTTGATTAAAAAACCTGCTCTAGACCCTATGGTTCTCAATAACTACAAGCCCATCTCAAAACTACCCTTTCTTTCTAAAATCCTTGAGAAGATAGTTTGCAGTCAATTAATGGCCTTTTTAGAAGATAATAATATTTTAGAGGTTTTCCAATCTGGTTTTAAAACCTTACACAGCACTGAGTCAGCTCTTTTAAAAGTTTTTAACGGTTTATTTTTAGCTACCGACTCTGGTGACTGTGTTATTCTTGTGCTTTTAGATCTAACTGATGTTTCATGATGTTTTACTCTCTCATTTGGAACGCTGGGTGGGTGTAAAGGATGTAGCACTGAATTGGTTCAGATCCTATTTGGCAGACCAAACTCTCTGTGTCGGTCTTGGGGACTATAGATCCTCCTTTGCTCCTCTCTCCAGTGGGGTCCCACAGGGCTCAGTTTTAGGCCCACTTCTCTTCTCCCTTTATTTGCTTCCGCTGGGTTCCATACTTAGGAAGCATGGCATCTCCTTCCACTGTTACGCGGATGATACTCAGATCTATGTACCTCTTAAAAAGAAGGATGCATGCTCTGTTAGATCACTGCTTGAGTGTCTGGACGATATAAAGGCCTGGATGGCTATTCATTTTTTAAAATTCAATGACAGTAAGACAGAAGTGTTTTTGGTAACTCCACTCTGACCCCCACTGCAAATTTAGGTTCCTTGGAACAATATCGTAAACCAGTCATCACAAACCTAGGGGTTAAAGTGGACACTGACCTTAAGTTTGACACTCAGATAAGGGCAGTTGTCAAGTCAAGCTTTTTACAATTGAGGCAGCTGGCCAAAATAAAGCCTATTCTTTCTAGGCAGCACTTTGAGACAGTAATCCACTCTTTTGTCACTACTCGGTTGGACTACTGTAACGCCCTGTATGTTGGGGTTAGCAGCTCCACTATTGCTCACTTCCGGAATGCTCAAAATGCTGCGGCACGTCTTTTAACTGGCACATGGAAATATGAACATGTCTCCCCCATTTTAGCCTCACTCCACTGGCTGCCCGTACATTTTAGGATTCATTTTAAAATTCTGTTATTTGCTTTCAAAGCTCTCCATGGTTTTGCCCCGCCCTACCTCTCTGAGCTGCTTCACCCTTACACCCCCACCCACGCTCTCAGGTCAGCTGATCAGTTGCTCCTGAGGGTTCCTAAGATTCAGCGTAAGCTTAGAGGGGATCGAGTTGTTGCAGTCGCAGCTCCTAAAATGTGTAATGACCTGCCTTTTCACATTAGAGAGGCCTCTTCTCTGTCCGTTTTGAAATCTCTTCTTAAAACCCATCTCTTTTCCTTGGCCTTTCACACATTGTGAGATATTGACTTTAATAGTAAATTTTATCTTAATCTTAGCCTTTTCTTTATTAATTTATTTTATTAATGGCCTTTTACTCACAGTTAATATTTTTTCTCTGTGCAGCACTTTGGTCCATTAGGTTGTTTAAAGTGCTTTACAAATAAAGTTGGATTGGATTGGATTGGATGTGGAGCTGTTGCGGACCGGACTTACTTGTCCAGCACATCCCACAGATGCTCAATAGGATTCGGATCTGGTAAATGTGGTAGCCAGGGCAAGACCTTGAACTCTTTGTCATGGTCTTCAACTCTTCCAGAACAATTCCTGCAGTGTGGCAGGGTGTATCATCCCATTGACAGATGCCACTGCCATTGAGGAATACCGTTGCTATGGTAGGTGTACATGGTCTGGAACAATGTTGTAATAGGTGTCATACGTCAAACTACCCCCCACATGAATGGGTGGACCAAGGAATTCTCCAGCAGAGCATTGCCCAGAGCATCACGCTTCCTCCACCAACTTGTCTTCTTCCTCCAGTGCATCCTGGTGCCATCTCTTCCGAAGAGAAACAACGCACATGCAGCCACCTGTCCATGTGATGTAAAAGGAAATGGGACTCATTGGACCTGATCCAAAGCCAGTCCCAGTGATCGCATCTCCATTGCAGGCACTTTCACCAGTGGACAGGGGTCAGCATGGGCATTCTGACTAGTTTGTGGTTATGCGGCCCCTTATACAAGAAGCTGTGATGCACTGTGTACTGTTGTTTCATGCGCAGATTTTCCATCAGTCGTGCCCCAGTAGTCTTTCTACTGCTCCGTACCAGAAAGGACAGCCCCCGTTAGCCACACACACCAATGAACCATGGGCATGAGACAGTCTGTCACCAGATCATGGTGATCCCCCCCACCCCCCGCATGGCCACTGATGGAGATACTCACCACCACTGCCTGCCAGCACTCCACATCCATGAAAACACAATTAAATACATATCTAAATGTTAGTGTTAGGCGGTATAATGGTTCATACCGAAAACCGTTTTTTATTATTGTTATGATATGAATTTTTCTTATATTGCAATACCGGTTTAAATAGCCTACACAACATTCAGAAAGTGGCGCAGCTGGAAACTGTTTAAGGGACCTTTTTCATTGCTGCACCACTAAAAATGGACCAGGAAAGATCAGAAATGGAAAAATGCAACAAAAAAATGGAAAAGTGCCGTTTAGAAGTATTTTGCAGACGAGCATGGAAAGGATAAGGATGTCGATAAGCCTCTATGCAAACAGTGCTACAAAGTTGTGGCGATGAAGTCAAGTAGCACGTCAAATTTGGCGAAGTATCTTAAAGACCGACATCCCGGTCTTTATGAGAAATTTTGTGAGGTTAGTAAAGCTCGCGTTCGAACAACACTGAACTATTAAACACTTATTAAAAATGTTAACTTGTACGGTGCACACCTTAACATTAGTTTATCTATAAGCAGTTAGCCAACAAACACATTAGCCGTATGTTATCATTAAGGTAGCGGATAGGCACAATGGCTAATAATAAAATTATATAGTTAACGTGGGAACAATACAAAAACGTAAAACAAAAATGTTTCCTGTAAAATGTGGTAAATGCCCAGTCCCTGGCCTTCTAATCATCCCCTCTATCTAATTGGTGAATTCTCTCCTGCCCCCTCACCACCTTAGCTACTGTGTGGTGAACGTACTGGTGCAGAATGACTGCTGTTGCATCATCCAGGTGGGTGCTACACAGTGGTGGTGGTTGAAGTGGCTCCCCATCGGAAGTGTTTCGGGTGTTCTAAAAAGCGCTATAAGAACATAAGAAATTTACAAATGAGAGGAGGCCATTCGGCCCATGAAGCTTATTTGTGGAAATACAAATGTAACCTCCACTCATTCTTCCAAACCATACCTCTCCCTCCTCCTCTGCAGTTTCTGATTTTGTGTACTTATATTAACTGTCACAAAGGTATATGAAGATCCAGCCACAAGGAGAAAAATAAACATGACAAACATGATCAAAGGTTAAAAAGCAGGGTTAAAAACACAGAAATAATAATGACTCATATATCTACCATGTCAAAGAACTTCACAATAAAGGCAAATTCTCTGTGATCCCTAAGACTGATAGGCTTGCTTAAAAAGACGAGACATGTCTGAACATATGACCCTCCAGTGCACCATGTCTCTGGTCCCCTAAAGCAGTGTTTCCCAACCTGGTCCTCAGTGACCCACACAGTCCATGTTTTTGCTCCCTCCTGGTTCTTGATAAAACATGGACTGCCTGGGGGTCTCCGATGATTGTGAAACCTTGCCCTAAAGGAGCCACCGTTTAAGGCAGACATTGAGTGAATGAAGGTCTACATCAAGGGTGTCAAACTGCATTCCTGGAGGGCCGGAGCCCTGTGTAGCTTAGTTCTTTCCCTTTTCCACCACAAATGATTCAGCTCAACAGCTATCTGGTAATTAGCACAAGAAGTTGAATCAGGTGTGTTAAACGAGGGGAAACCCAAAAATGTGCAGAGCTCTGGCCCCCTAGGACTGGAGTCTGACACCTGTGGTCTACATGAACTCCCTGGTTCCCTGGTTAGCAGCTATGGCTCAAGGCCTGCAAGGCAAAATCTTAGCCTTCCACTCCATGCCTTACTGACAAACATGCCTCCCAACTCTCCCTTTCCCAGGTACAACCTACAGAAAAATTATACACACCAGCACATATAAAACAGATGTAAGCTGTCTTTGAACAGTATAAGGAAAGCAGAATACCCAGAGGACACCCGCTCAAGGAGAAAAAACTGTGAAGTAAAAGCACCACTGCACATATTCAGAGCCAACATCCCTGCTACCCACTAAGCCAGCGTGCTGCCCAAACCCCTGACGGATCTGCCACAATTATGCGTCAACATCCAAAATTTAATTTGGCTTCCTAGGAATCTCATACACAATATTTTTAATGAATAATCCATCCAGCTGTAGCAAGAAGGGGTAGCATGCTTTTATTTTGTGTATTAATAATCTAAAAATCATGGCCAATTTTGAGAATATTACCATAAGGTACACAATGCATACACATGATTTAAAGATCATTTGCTTACAGACTAATATTGAAATATTACATTAGTGAAATATTATTTTAGTCTTGCTTTACACAAAGTAATATGAAAGTCACAAGCAAAACATTCAGAAAGATAAATTAAGATAATAAACTAACAAAAAGGAAATTTCTATGGTGGGACCCTCTCAAGAACAACCATGAATAAGCTCAGGTGATGCAAGAAGCTGTTCTTCACCTGTTCAGTTTTGATGTTTGTTGTTATTCCAAAATGCACTGATGTCACATCCAGGGTGTGCTCCTGTCTTGTGCCCTATGCATCCTGGGATAGGCTCTAGGCCCTCCTTGAGCCCCTGCTCAGGATAAGCATGTGGAAGATGGAGGGATAGATGGATGGTCCAGAATAAAGGCACCTGCTTTCCTGAGATTCCTTTACAATGAAATGAATATCAAGACAGCTAACAGGGAGCAACAAGGCAACGGCAGAATCACTTTGAAATACAGCTGTGGAGAAACACAGATCAGCATATGGGTGTGAATGGGCTCCATGGGCTTTAAGTGTTCTTGGGAACACTATTAAGACCGTAATTAAAAAGTGGAAGGAATGTGGTGCTATCAAGATCTTGCCTAGAGCAGTTTCGTACCATATTGGATGAAAGAACCAGGAGGAGACTGATCATGCAAGCTGTTAGAAACTCAACGGCCACTTCTGGAGGAGCAGTGAGCACTTTATGTATGTTACAACTGTAATAACTGGAGTGATGCAGTCAGAGCTCTCAGACAGAGGCAGTGCCGGTCACCCCATTATGAGACATAGGCAGCCGCCTAGGGTGTCATCCTCTGAGGAGGTTCTGACTTAGCAAGCCAGTTTTTCTGTAGTGTTTTTGGCCCAAAAGATGTCTTTTTAACTGTGAATACATGTAGACCATTTTTCAATGCACGTATTTAAGTCATTATTTTAACAGCATTTGTGTTGCAACTCTGCATATAGCATCAGTCATTTTATTGCAAAAACTGAAGAGATACTGTAGTTATGGCCAAGCATGGAACTTCTGTTTCTACACACACGTTAGTTTCTATTAAATAATTTACGGTATCCCGTGAAATTTACATTACATCCCTAGTATAAGTCTATTGTTGATTTGGTCAAGTGCTTTCATTTTGCAGTAAACTGGTTACAAAGAGGTGTTTAGACAAACCAGCCAACAGACTTCATACGCTGACAAAGATGCCAAAGTGAAGGTTTTGCTGAGGGAAAAGTGTGAGCAACAGCGGAGAACAATAGAAGGAGAAATCATGCTGCACATTCAGAAGGAAACATGAAGAGACCTGAACCAGTCCACAGCAATCAATGATGGAAGATAACGAGCACACAATAAAAACATTATAAGACTGAATGCCTAACTGATCCTATCAGATCCGATGGAGCAATCCCTACAGAAATAAAAACCTCCGCTTCATGTTTTCCGTAGACACCACAATTAGGAAAATGCAGATACCAAGTTAAATGAAGTTATCTTGCTAAGAACTAAATGGCAAGTAAACAATCCTGGGAACACACACCTAGCTGCATCTATGAACACAGTAAAGACAATCAGTGGGCTCCAGGGGAACAGCATGGGCAAATCTCAGGAAGCATCTTAAGTTAATGCAGCATGTCGTAAACACATCCCGAAAGCAGGTTTCAGCACAGAAAATGACAAGCCCTTAGGAAGATGAGGAAAAAATGGAAGATGAGGAAAAAAAATGGAACTAAGAATGTAGGACTGATCAATGACAGGGAGGACGGAATAGGTGCCAGTCTGAGTGAGCTGCATGTAAATAACAGTATTACTCCAGGAGTGTGCTCTGTCTGCCTGACAGCCATCACTGTTTGGACGTGCGCCTAGGTCTTGGGAAAACAGGCAAAATAAGTCTTCTGGTGTGTGGGATTCTTAAAGTTTGGAAGACCAAAACCACCAAAGACCCCATAGTATGTACTGTATCTGAATGTTTCCATCCATCCATCCATCCATCCATCAAAGGGTCATGTAGGGTATCATTTTCATGTAATGTCAACAGTGGAATAGATGGACAACGCAGAGCCCTTGACAAAATGTCACCTTTGCCCCCTGCTTGGGTTGGTACTTTCAATCGCCCAGTTGATCTTGCCAAGTGGGGGGATTTTGGGGCCCCTACAAAGTGCTGTGCCCCCTGAATCTGTCATGGTATCCATGCCCCTCTGACACCCCTGAATGTCAATGACTAAGTGCTATTGATTTATACGTGGATTTTTCAAATTGCATCATTAATGTCAGATGTTCACTATGTAATATCTCCTTCTGTGCTCTTGCGTTTCTAGCCCAGAAGCTTGTTTGCTTTCCAGCTGTACTGGTGGCCCACCAGCTATTTCAGGGATGTTGAGGTGGGCAGCTCAAGCACGGAGTAGGAAGCTTTACAGGATACATTTTACATCATCTGTCAATCTCCTTTAAAAGGCTCAATCTGGCTCCTGACCTCCTGTGTCTTTTTACCCTCCAAAGAGGACAACAAACAGGACATTAGTGGAGATATTTAAATTTTAAAGGCATTTTTAGAAAATGCACAATTTAGCCATAACGCTGTGTGTTTATAAACACTTCAGACTTAAAATTAGCAATAGTACCTATGGATGGTTAACTAAGCCCTTTTGAAAATGTATTCTGCAGTAAAACAATTATGCTACAATAGTATAATACCTACCAATATTCCTAGTAAACAGAAACAAACCAGAAAGTAGAATATAATTCACTGCATTTCCAACATGTTTATTCAGAAACATCTTGTATAAATATAAACATTAGTAATCCCATTCCCTGCAATAACTGGACAAAGCAACAACAAAAATAAACACATAATATAAATCATAAACCAGCATTCATACACAGGGGCATGCAATTCCTTTGGACAGTGACACCGAGAAGAATAGTGAAAGAGACATACGTACTGGATATAGAACAACATCACTGGAGATTAGCATGCCTCATAGTTGCTTAATGTAGCTTCCTCACTCCCCGCAGGCACATTGGGAGAATGTAGACTCAAGTTATAGATAGATTGTTCTGCATAACAATCTTCCTCACAACAATAAGGTCAAGTACAGAATTATAATAATCATATACTGTTTCAAAATCAGCATTATTTTGCAGACCACACCAAAATCAGTAAACAAATTGAAAATGTCAGTCAGACCATTTATATATGATTTAGAGTTCTGCCAAGTGTTCACAGCAATCCACTGAACAACAGTGTAAGCGACCAGTGCGGAGATACAGAGGGGAAGAATTATGCAGCATTTATAAGGGGAACAGAAAGCATGATACCCCAGGTGCAGAGGGTATGATTATCTGTGCCTATTTTGGGATTTGGGGAAATTATCAAAATATTTCTACTGAATGACAGGCTATTCATTTTTTTCCCTTGATCTTGGCAAATGCATAATAATTTTGCAGTCATCAATATTTAGTGTTCTGCACCTGCAAAAGTATACATGAGGTATAGAGGATGTGCTTTCGGTCAGGCCTTCGGTGTAGGAAATGGGCAGGGAAGCAGGAGCTGCAGCAGTAATGCCATATTCAAAGGTACTTCAAGATTACAGAAAGCAGTCAATGTGGAAGGTTCAGTCACGATAGTCATTATTAATAAAAACAACCAATTTTGGAACCTGCGGTAAATGCCTTTAGTAAGAGAATATTTAAGACCACTTAGAATTTTTATTGGAAGCATTTTCAACAGTTAATGTTATTGCAATGGAAAGATACCATACAACAAGGCATTGGAGGAAAACTAAATGATAAATCAATACCAAACTATAGTTTACAGACACCAAATAAAAGAGTAATACACTGCAGAGAAAAAGTAATAAAAGTACAGAATGCATTAGGCATAAAAAGACAAATGATTTTCTGTACACTATATACATGTAGATTACATCCCTGTAAAATAGGTCCACCATTAGCACCCAGCAAAGGATGTTTACGTACTATACTCATCAGTTTTCTATTGAGTACCGTAACTACTGACACTATACTGAATATGCCCTTTCAATCATGAAATGTGGATCCTGGCAGCTCGTTGGTTAAGGTGTGCCATCGCTCCACCTTCTTGCCCTTATTCTTCAGGCATTCCACCCAATGCCGGAGCGCATCTCCCTGTGAGTGACAGCCTAGAGACACACCCCCTGCCATGCACAAGTACAGTAAGGATAAAAAATAAATGCATCAGCACTGTACAAATAACTACAAAATGAATCATCCATGACAGCATAGATTAACTTGTTGATGAACTACTGTAGTGGACATGCATTAAGATATAAAAGATGTTTTCAAATGTTTATTCAGACGAAACATGAATAAAATGTGTTTTCATTTTACACAACTAGAGATGTCTCCTAGTAATTTATATTATCTTTTAGTTGGCATGTGGTAAAATAACACAAATAGTTATGCCACGTATTTATTGTATAGGAAAAAATGTGAAACACAAGGTCATTATTTCTTCTTAAGATGCCAAATAAGCATGAAATTGGAGGTTATGTTCTTTAAAAATGTGAAATACAGCAAATATGAACACAAATAACAGCTCACCAACTCACCGATAAAGTCATTGGACTTTCCGAGGTCATAATCCCAGACAGTGACCTCCAGTGTCTTAGTGGAAAGCTCTGAGAGGGAAATCTCGTAGAAGAACTCCTGCCAGAGGTTATGTGGGATTAACAGGAGGGAACATGAAAGTACGGTACATTTACATAAAACTGGATGTTAGGAATGTGACAGTAATATTGTAGACTATCAAAATACTTAGTTTGCTGAAAGACACCACGATTTATTGAGCTGTTATTCTGCCGTCATGCTTCTAATGGTTAATATTTAGTACTGATAGAGACAGGGAGAGGGTTACTACCATTTACATTCAGAGACAATACAGTAAAGCAGACACACACAGAACTAGAGAAATGACTGCACATACGCTGGATAACACAGCCACATCGGGTTGTACCTCGTTAAATTCTGGGTTAAGGGTCTTTTTTATGACTGCGGTTTTGTGTTTGGATTTCTTGTGGATGTCTGGCTTAAGGTATCTGAAATTGAGAAAAGCAGATGGGGGTGGGGGTGGAGAACCCAGAGAAGATCGAGCACATGTGGAGACAAGCAAACATTTGAGTGGCCCCCCCGGGGGGGGGGGGGGGGGGGGGGGGGGGGGGGGGGGGGGGGGGGGGGGGGGGGGGGGGGGGGGGGGGGG